>JANJGK010007414.1:0-7500 GCA_039081455.1 Macrobrachium rosenbergii | reverse complement strand
CTTTGGTGCTCGAATAGGAGGAGGTGGAGGTGGAGGTTGAAGTGGAAGTGGGGGGGGAGGGGTAGGAGGAGGAATAGGCAGAGGAAGAGTTAGAGGTGCAGGCAGGAACACAGGAAGGAGAGGAGGAGGAGGAGGAAGAAGAAGAGAAGAATCTGAGAGGAAAGGCCGATTAAGGAAACAGACAGAGAGAGAGAGAGAGAGAGAGAGAGAGGGGAGGGGTATACAGTAGGCGGTGTGGTAGAATGAGTAGTTTAGTGATGCGTGTGTGTGTGTGTGTGTGTGTATGTGTGTGTGTTTGTGTGTAGTAGGGAGTCACTCCAAAGGAGATTGAACCGGAGGTTTGTGTATAGACTTAGGAAGCATCAATGAACATTGTTAGGGGGATCACCGACTAAAGCCTTTGAAGTGAGATGACGGAGTGGCATTGTAGGGGGAATGGAAGAGGAAGAGGAAGAGGAGAATATATATATATATATATCAGTAGCCATTGTCTTTCGTAGATGGACGGCTCTTCATGTCCAAAGTCACCGGAAAGAAGGACTTCGGCCTATTGTTAACGAGAACGTTCTGTCAGTCGAGAATGGCTGTCATGGACGGATGAACGGACGCAGAATCGTTGCTTCGATCTTGGTTGATCTTATTTCTTGAATCTTTTGTTGTAGACGTCAGGCAGGCCTCGCAGTTTCACATCTCGTTCGAGCTGCCGCCCCCGAAGAAGCCTGTGTAACATTATATCAGGTAGACCATCGGCCTACATATTTTTCACAGAGACAGAAGCTCAGTCACTGTTAAAAAATAATACGTAGGCCGATGCTCTATCTGATACGAGGTTAAGCAGGCTTCTTCAGAGGCGCCAGCTCGAACGAGATGTGAAACTGCGGGACCTGCCTGACGTCTACAACACAAGATTCAAGAAATAAGATCTACAGAGTCCAAACGACGATTGTGTCCATTCATCCGTCCATGACAGCCATTCTGGACTGACAGAACCTTATCGTTAACAATAGGCCGAAGTCTTTCTTTCTGGTGACCGTGACTGTCCATCTGTGAGACACACACACACACACACACACATATATATATATATATATATATGCCTTGTATTTTATTGTGGACAAAATATAAAATAAGGAAAAACTTCTTGTTTGGGTTTCAGTGCTAATAATTTGTTACTCACATAATGTTTTGTAAAAATCTATGTTGCATAAAGTATTGCATATTTTGTCAATAAAATAACTATGCAATTGACTGTATAATGTGAGGGAGAGACGAAAGAATAGTTATGAAGAGTGAATATAGTTCCTCTAGGTAATTTTCAGTTCAGGTTTAAAATCACAGGGGAAAGTAGGCCAGGTTTTTATACGTAAAATTCATGTGGTTAATGATATCTTGTGCAGAAGGCAGCCTGTCAGTAGAAGCATTCATACATGGAGAGAGAGAGAGAGAGAGAGAGAGAGAGAGTAGGATAATTGCGTCAAGTACACGCCAGCCATCCTGTTACCGTATCTGTGAATATCTTCTGCAGAATACCATCAACGCCCTCTTGATGCATTCACTGAGCCCCGATGAAGCAGACTTGAAAGTGGTCATGAGCAAATTGAAAAGTGGTCAAGTGCTTCTTCTTCTTCTTCTTCTTCTTCCACCTCTTCTTCTTCTTCTCGGTCATCTGAGATGTCGGCGAAGTGTCTCTCTCCCTCCTCCTCCTCCTCCTGCTTCGAGCCGCTAATTAATGGATGCTTCTTGGAGGATGTCTCTAAAATAAAGCAGAAGAAGAGTGTGGTTGATAAAAGGAAAAAAAAATATATAGCTCTCTTATTAGACGTTAGTAAAGGCGTTGCTTTGTTGCTTGAGTTATGAGAAAGGACTTTATTTAAGCATATGATCATACACAAAATGAAGAATGCACTTATAAATGAGATGGTACAAAATGCATTTGCGATACTCTCAGATATACGAAATAGTTACACGGCAATTTTCGGTATTAAGTCCTATCATCGTCGTGATTAGTAGTAGTAGTAATGTGGAAGTAAATACCTATGCAACGGCTTCACTCCATCCATCCATCCTCCTCCTAGTCCTCCTCCTCCTCCTCCTTCTTCCTAGAAAGTGCATTCAAGCTCACGGCGGGGGTTTAGAATTATAGGGAATTTTCCGGTCGGTTGCGTCCAAAATGGATGGTTCTCGAGAATGAAGCGAGGCTGGCCAAACTGGTTTAAAAATGTCTGCCAACTATCTGCTGAATTCTGCTGCTGGTGCTGCTGCTGATGCTGCTGCTGCTGTTGCTGCTGCTGCTGCTGCATTGTGTACGTCCTCACTGCACTCCTTAGCAAACGTTAGTTTGTTATTTGTTAAGTATATTTATATAATATTAGTCTAATGCCAGCACAGGCTGTGATTGTTTAACCAACCCTTCCTTTTACATCTCAACGAAATTTCCTCTTTATTCCCTCTTCCTTCATCCTCTTCGCCACTTCCACTCCTCCGTCCCTTTAACAAAGTTCCCCAGCGATGCCCCAAACAGACAGACAGACAAACAGACGTGGACAGACAAAGACAGACATCCTCTTGTATTTACGTCCGCATTTGGATGTGTTTACGCGGGAACCCGAGACGCCGAAAAGGGAATCGTTTCAGCAGATTTTCCACTCGATTCCTCCTCCTCCCCCCCCCTCTCTCTCTCTCTCTATCAACCCTCCCCTTCCCTCCTCCCTCTCTCTCTCGTCTCCCTCCCCTCCACCCGCTCCCAAATTAAACAGTAAATCGCGAGGGATAAACATCATTATCTTCTGATATCAAATGGAGGCGATGCCATCACTCAGGGCTTTAAGAGCTTTCGGCCGACTCAGTCATGTCTTGTTTTTGACTCTAAAAGGGGGCCCAACCCTTCATCTTCTTTTTGCTCTTGCTGACAGGCTATCATGATTACTTAAGTGCAGAATGACATGACCACTGTTAGTAAAAGCCAGAGAGAGAGAGAGAGAGAGAGAAGGAGAGAGAGAGCGAGAGAGAGAGGAGAACTGCGGTACACTCGGAGATATGTGGCAGAGAAACGGTTGAATTCTAGACTCATATTTTCAAGTGCGTGATGTGTTCGCTGGGCAGGAAGATTTGCATTGGGAGCTCTGGGTCGTATTTACTTGGGTTATCCCAGCAGGTGCACAATTCAGCAGCTGAAATGGATGGCAGCCTTTTCCTCCTCCTCCTCTTCTTCTTCTTCTTCTTCTTCTGCTTTTCGCAGTAACTGGCAAGGAACGTAGAGCACTGAAAACTCGATTAATTAATGCTAACATTGGCTGTTCATTATTGGGGTCTCTCTAACAAAGCAACAAAGGAAATTTGTAAGCAGATACATAAATTTAATCTTAAACATTGATAACAAAAAAGGCGTTTCACAAACAGGAAACTGATAATTTAAAAACAGATTGAGTAACACAGACAAATAACCAGAGACATATAAATTGCTGGGTTTATGTGATATTCAACCGCTATAATTATGTTGACCACAATGTTAATGCGTCTTCACTCAGCTGCAGATTATACTTTCATTTGTGTAAACTCGGTAGCATTAGACTTATCTCGTTTCACTAGAATGTCATTGATGTTGATAGTGCTATCGATTACTCGTGTTGATGCTATAGTCTTTCCAGCACCGTGAGAAATACAGATCGGTTGATACCACTCAGCTCCTGCTGGCGTTTCACTCCACTTGCTTCTCCAATTCCCCTGATTCTTTTTGGTCCCTTGTCACTTTCACAGTGTCCATGGCTCCGTCTGCCATCTCCAAAGTTTTCTTTGTTCCTTTTGAAGCCTTCGCAGTTTCCTTTGCTACTCCTTGGACATCTCAAGAGTTTCCTGTGCTCCCTTTGACATGTTCAGTTTCCTTTGCGTCCTTTGACACTTTTAAGAGTTTTCTTTGCTCCTTCTGTCACCTTAAGAGTTTCCTTTGTTCCCTAGGACACCTCCACAGTTTCCTTGGCTCCCTTGGACATCTCAAGAGTTTCCTTTGCTCTCTTGGACTCCTTATGAGTTTTCTTGGCACCCTTTGACACCTTGAGAGTTTCCTTTGTCTCTCGGACACCTTAAGAGTTTTCTTTTCCTCCCTTTGACACTTTAAGAGTTTTCTTTGCCTCCTTTGACACTTTCACAGTTTCCTTGGCTCCTTTTGGCACTTCAAAAATTTCCTTTGACATCTTAAGAGTTTCCTTTGCTCCCTTTGACACTAAGAATTTCCTTTGCTCCCTTTGACACTTTAAGAGTTTCCTTTGCTCTCTTGGGTGCCTTAAGAGTTTCCTTTGCTCCCTTTGGCACCTGCACAGTTTCCTTTGCTCCCTTTGACACTCTCACAGTTTCCTTTGCCCCTTTTGACACCTTCCCAGTTTCCCTTGCTCCCTTTGACACCTTCACATTTTCTTTGCTCCCTTTGACACCTTCACATTTTCTTTGCTCCCTTTGACACCTTCACAATTTTCTTTGCTCCCTGTGACACCTTGAGAGTTTTCTTTTGTGTCTTGGACACTTTGAGAGTTTCCTTTGTTCCCTTGGACACCTTCACAGTTTCCTTTTCTCCCTTGGACACCTTGAAAGTTTCCTTTTGCTATTTTTGACACCTTAAGAGTTTTCTTTGTTCTGTTTGACAACTTCATAGTTTCCTTTGCTCCCTTTGACACCGTCATTTTCCTTTGCCCCTTTGACACCTTCAGTTTCTTTCGCTCCCTTTGACACCTTCAGTTTCCTCTGCCCCTTTGACACCTTCAGTTTCTTTCGCTCCCTTTGACACCTTCAGTTTCTTTTGCTCCCTTTGACACCTCCAGTTTCTTTTGCTCCCTTTGACACCTTCAGTTTCTTTTGCTCCTTTTGGCACTTCACAGCTTGTTTGTTTTGTATGCCGTCAAACCAGTACCTCTTCCCAAGAGTTCCAAATCATACATCCTCTCACCAGCTGGCCGTCCTCCATTCTCTCCACATTTTCAAACCACTTTACCCATTTTTCAGTTTTGCCACTTTCATCCCACTCAGCCATTTCTGTCTTCAGTTCTTATCCTTTCCATCCCATATTTCCATTAATATTGCACACTTGTTCTTGCACGAGCTGCCCTCTCTCTCTCTCTCTCTCTCTCTCTCAGAGCATAAGATTGGGGAGTGTTTGATTCGCTGGCACTTGCATCAAGTGATCAAAGTGCATTTTGCCTTTGATCTCCGGCGGGGTGGTAAATTGACTTGTCAGTTTCCTTGGCTTAGAATTTGGTGTTACTAGTTTATGTAACTGACGTGGAATCTCTCTCTCTCTCTCTCTCTCTCTCTCTCTCTATATATATATATATATATATATACTGTATATATCATTGCTTTTCCTCGGAGGTTTTTGAAATAATAATAATAATAATAATAATAATAATAATAATAATAATAATAATACAAAAGATACTAATGTTAATAGACATAATCATTTTAATATTGTTACCCGAATTTCTTGAAATAATAATAATAATAATAATAATAAATTATTAATAATAATAATAATAATAATAAGACCAACCACAAAGATATTGCTGGAATAAACACGATCAATTTAATAGTGTTATACCGAGTTTCAATTTCACCGGTTCCATTTCCCCCCTGCATGTGTTCTTACCGTACAGATTCCCTGATTATCATCTTTCCGTTTTAGAGATTCTCACAATTATTCCCCTTTCCCTCCTATCTCTTTAGTTCTCCCTTCTCCAAAATCTCCCTCTCTCTCTCTCTCTCTCTCTCCCCCTCCCCTCGTTGTCCAGAAGCCGTGGGGGGAGGGGAAGGGGAAAGGGGAATCTTCCCTACCTTGGTAAAGGAAGGTTTTCAAGTGGAGAGAAATGTAACTTGTTGAATGTTTAGTCAGCGGGCAGGAGCAAGTTAGCTCTCTCTCTCTCTCTCTCTCTCTCTCTCTGTTGGGGCTGCTGCTTTGATAACATATTAATGAGGGAATTTAGCTTCATCAAAGGATAGAGGGGGGCGGGCGCGGGGTGGGGGCGGGGTGTTTGAAAAAGAACGAGAGGGAGTAATTAACAATGAATTGACGCTTGTTTTGACGGGACGCTCAGCGCCATCTAGTGAGTGCGCCGAGAGTTACGCTCGCGGGACTCGAGCGTTTGAGTGTTTAGTAGATTTTCTCTGTACATTAAATTCATTTTTTTTATATATACTTTATCTCTTTGTGATGGGATGTGTACCTGTTATATCTTAATATATTATGCCTAACATTTTTTTTTTTAAACTTGTGAATTCGTAAATATCTCAAATTCACTGAGAGGAAACTTATCAAACTATTCGATACTTTTCGCCATGTTTAAAAGATAAGCATTAACTTTGGACTAAGAAAGTCCCCGTACCCAATAATGGCGGAGATGGTTTCCATGGTGACTATAGGCTGCTTCCACCAGGAATAATCATTTTAAGAGGATCACACGGTGATGATTCACTTAGCCGAACGATGCTGACCAAATCTCCTGCTACGGCTATCGTTAATATGCTAATGCTTTCTGTATTTCCCATATATATATGTGTATATATATATATATATATATATATACATACATATATGTTATTACATTTCATCTTATTTTTGTATTTGTTAAAAGTTTTTTTTATTTCCACCTATTTAAAATGTAATGAGAGAGAGAGAGAGAGAGAGAGAGAGAGAGAGCTTTGCTGAAATTAAAATAGATTATTATTTATAAAAAATTCCATCAGAAGTCTGTCACCTGGACTTAATTCTCAAGGAAAATTATTATTATTATCAGGATGAGCACTCCTCAGTAGATCAGAATGCAGGAGAGAGAGAGAGAGAGAGAGAGAGAGAGCTTTGCTGAAATTAAAATAGATTATTATTTATAAAAAATTCCATCAGAAGTTTGTCACCTGGACTTAATTCTCAAGGAAAATTATTATTATTATTATTATTATTATTATTATTATTATTATTATTATTACAAGCACTCCTCAGTAGCTTAGAAAGCTGGAGAATGAATAGAGACAAATCCTGCAAAAATAAGTGAACCAGGTTAAACTTTAATAAAAAAAAAAATAAAACAAACAAATCTTACAATAAACAGAGAGATAGTCTTACAATAAACAGAAGTATAATTCAAAGCAGCAAAGAAATTCTTTGCAATAAATTCGTGACAACTGGCCCTCAGATTAGGATTTATATCATCTCCTTTGGGCACACAGTTAAAGAGTAGGGTTTGTGCCAAAGGAGATTGCTTGATGATTTAATTTAACTGGCGTCACACACGACCAGATAAGAGTGGAAATGAATTCATAGTGACGTGAAGGAACCCTTTGATCTTTTGGAATTATAATTTTGCAATTTAATATATAATATAATATAATATAATATAATATAATATAATATAATATAATATAATATAATATGTATACACACGCATATATATATATATATATATATATTGTTTGCTTAATTTTATCTTCTTGACCGTTATTCCTTCGTTATTATTTTTGTTG
>JANJGK010007413.1:30000-31492 GCA_039081455.1 Macrobrachium rosenbergii | reverse complement strand
TGTTCGTACTTTCCGTCGCAAGTTCCTTAGTCGCAACTTGCATGTGTCAAAGATGTCAGAAGTTCATGAACAACGTCACGGTAAGTGATGATTCAGATTCAGCAAAGCCACGAAATTGCTTAGCATTCCTGAGGTATCTGACTTCACGCTCACTGATGAGGCCAGCGACTGTCAAAGTTCCGAGTAGTCATTTGTGATCTATTGTTCCCCTGTTGCACATTATGTTAGGGTTTTATTTAAAGATTTTTGAAGTCATAGCACACAATGCTTCTTTTCTTTTACAATTCCTGGCTAACTAGAGGTTGTACATAAAATTCAAAGTAAGACTATTGTTCAGAATTGCCATTTATATTTCAATGCGTAAACACGCAATTTCATTGTATATATAAATTTATGTTATTGTAATGACCACAATACCTTCTTAACTTCTCGAATTCTTCACATTTTCTTGATTACGTTTGTTTGTACAAAGCCTTAGATCCAAATGCAAGAGTTTGAAGTAATTCTGATGTCCGATAGCAGGATTCGAACCCGCATATAACAATGTTACGTTGAAGACCTTGAACTTCTCGTGGTCAGGTCGGCAACACACACACACACACACACACACACACACACACACACACACACACACACACACATTATATATATATATATATATATATATATATATATATATATATATATATATATATATATATATATATATATATTCATAGAATTTACGTTGTAGTTGTAATAATTACAATGCCGGTTACTACAATTACGTATGTGGATTCTATGAATATATATGTATATATATATATATATATATATATATAGTATATATATATATATATATATATATATATATATATATATATATATATATATATTTTATGTGTGTTGTGTACGTAAGTAGGGATGTATGATCTATGTATGTATGTTTGCATGTATGTATGTATGCTCTTTGCATGTATATGAATGCGATTAGTTTTACTGTCATATGTATTATAACAATAATCATGTACAAGCAGAAACTTAACCCAAAAAATAATATTTTCAAATTTTTTCCAAAGTAACTACTGATTTTTACAAGGGGAGCACATTTTCTTTTCGATATTTTTGAAAAGAGTTTGCTCTTACATCACGATAAATGAAAGAAAATTTATAGGTTAATCAAGTTCTTTACGCCAGAGAGCAAAAATCTAGCTTTATGAAATGAACAACTATTCATTCATTTATTTGTTTATTTATTTATTTATTTTGTTTTATACCTATTATGACTCTTCACATCATCCTCCGTCTTGATAAAGCAAAGATGCTTTGCTTTTTCATGACAAACATCATTCAGTTAATGGTGTTTTCATTCTGTAAAACATATGTAGAACACACCTTTTATGGCACTGTTCTCTCTTCTTTTTGGCAAAGGGAAGTCTGAATATTAATTTTTCACAATTTTTTTTATTTTACTACCCAAATTAGTTATGACCCTTACAAGATAAGATTTCAA
>JANJGK010007413.1:22500-27500 GCA_039081455.1 Macrobrachium rosenbergii | reverse complement strand
GCAAGATGTTGACGGCATCCAATGAATCAGGGGCGTTAACAGAACAGCCTGAGATGCGGGAACAGATGCGGGTCATCACAAGGACCCGTCGGAAGACGAAAGTTTTCTGATGGTTCTCGCGGTTGTCCAAGAGTGGATAATAAAAGCTTGAAGTAGTACCGATGAATATGTCACTGCCGGAAGCACTCACAGTACCGGCAATGGAGACTGACTGACTCCTGCAATGGGCTGTGACTGGACAGACTGCGTTGGCGAGGACTGACTGGTTTGGCTGATGATGACTGACTGACTCACTCGGGGAGTGAGAACTGACTCCCTGCTTTCCTTCGTTCACATCCGATTTTAACTCGGTTCCGGAAGGAAAAAACATGTTTATGTTAAGTGCCGTTGGCAAATGACTAAACAACTACTTCCCTCACTTAGGAAATTATATTCCCGTTAATCTTATAAATTCCCTCTCCCGAAATAATGATAAAATTTTCCTACAATTCATAACACCCTCATCAAACAAAAAGCATCCATTACTGTTAAATGTTTAATATACCATAATCACAAAAAACTAACCTTGACAACATACCATTAAGGACACTTCATAAACGTATCATACCAAAAAAAAATCATACAAACAAAACTTGAACTGTGAAATAAGTAGGAACATAAAAAGAGTAGGGGTGAACAAATGTATGAAAGAGTGATGCAAAAATTATGAATATTGGGCAATCCTTGATGAGTGGCAGATGACTTAGATGACACGAAAATTTTATGGTATATGAAAAATAAATATTTGGTGAGATTTTTTTTATGAATGAATCAAGGGAATGTTATGATGCATGTTCAAAGGAAAAAAAAGGAATAGTAAATATCTGAAAGAAACATGAAAATAGTCTAACAATCTTTCAGGTGAAACATCAAACTGTTGGCTGCTACCGAAGTCTTGGCACAGTTAGATTAGTAACTTTATGGCAAGACTTACCTACAGTAACATTATTTTTAAGTGACTTAATCTTATTACTAGTATTAAATGATTCCTTGCCACCAAATGCTTTGCTTACAGACACTGGCTCGTGTTTTGACATTGACCTTGTGACTAGATTTACAGGCTTGCAGCATATTACCTTTCCAGGCCCACTGCCAAAACTAGACTAGACTGGTCAGTCAAATTACCCTTTCTCTTACCAGCAAGATCATTACCTATTATGCAATCGACCCCATCAATGGGTAACGCATCTACAATAGCTAGCACACACTTCCTTAAATTCTGCTGAGTCGAGGGAAAACTCCTCCAAAGGGCAGTAAGTTACTGCAGCCGGAAATCTCCCAGTAACACATACTTGTTACTTTGCAAGGCAAAATCAGGAGATAAACATGACTTTAAAATGCAGGATTGGACTGAACCTGTGTCACGCAAGACTGCATTGTGTTACACTACCAGGAATTTTACTTATTTTGGCAGTAGAAACAAAATCCTCAAAATCTTTGCGTCAAACATCCAGAACTTTGCACTGACTCACTTTACCAGCTATTGTAACTTGACTAGCTACCTTGACTTTGGAGCATATCAAGGATACCCCTTTAGATTTACTAGTACACTGAGCCTTCGTTTGTCCAATCTTGCCACGGCCATAGCATAACCTCTCATTGACCGACTTAAACTGCTTCTTAGGAGAATGAAGACCACTCTGGAACATTGCTGATAACCCAAGGGCTGGCTTACTACTAAACCCAGCAGGCTCATTACTAGAATTTCCCGTCCTTGTCAACTCATGAGAAAGTATGTACCTGCTGGAGGCTTGTGCTGCTTCGTCTATATTTGTAATGTTAAACTCCTCAATATGGGTACGAATCTCCTGTGGGAGTAAATTTTTGAAGTCTTCCACTAATATTAGCGGCATGCAACCATTCTGAAAATAAAACTACCTTTTCTCGAGCCAATTCTACATAAAACTGTGATGATTTCTTAACACAAGGCCTATACTTCTGTCGGTAAGCTTCTGGAGCAAGCTGATAAGCAGCTAATATGGCAGTTTTAACTTTATCGTAACTGGCGTAATCATCATAAGATAAAGCGAATAAGCTAACTGGGATTTTCCCAAGAATACTGATTGGGCTATTACTGGCCATAATTCTTTCTTCCATCCAAGCTGATTAGTACCTTTCTCAAAAGCTACGAAAAACTTACTTCCAACTCATTAAATTTAGAAACAAGTTTACTTGACCAGCTATCGAATTTACTTTCTACTTGTGAATTATTACCTGCAGAATTATCTTGTTTCGATTTCTCTAGTTGAATTGACATTTCCAATTCTACCCCTCTCGCTAACCTAGCTTCTCTTTCCAAGTCTTGTTGACCTTTGACAAATCCAGTTAGTTCATCCTCCTCAAATCCTAATTCGCTACCCAATTCCATCAATTCTGAAAGTGACGACATTTTTGCTAAATGACTAGAATAATAGTTAATCGTAAAAATATTAATGGCTTTATTAATTAGCAAATTCAGTAAAAGTAATAGAGTGATATCTAAATTATGAAATCCCACTTCCCTAATCTTCAATTGCTCAGTGTTTATGTACCCAAGAAAAAGATAGTTTATTGATCCTAGTTAATTATCAATTAATTGTTAATCAATTAATTAATAATCCTGCCCTATAGGTCGCCATTTATCATGTTCTGAATTTTACTTTGGGAATAAGGACCAAACAAATTATCACATGGTTCGTCACGCCCATTGAGAATAAATAATACTGAAGATGATACTTCTTAAAGCTTAACAGGTCCTTGGGTTTGCCTACTGTAAGGATACATATACCGGACACTTGAGCAAACTGAGGCACAAAATGAAATACTCAGATTAAAAATAAATAAGTTTATTCACGAAGGAAGACCAACATCTGGAGAAACGAACCTGTAAGAATAATAGTTCTTTGAGTAAAGGGAACTTGTTAATTAAGATGACTGGCTAAGCAGCTTAAACATAAATACATTTCATACCATACATCAACATATGTCTCCAAGGGCATGATATCGTAGAACAGACGCAAGATGTTGACGGCATCCAATGAATCAGGGGCGTTAACAGAACAGCCTGAGATGCGGGAACAGATGAGGGTCATCACAAGGACCCGTCGGAAGACGAAAGGTTTCTGAGGGTTCTTGCGGTTGTCCAAGAGTGGATAATAAAAGCTTGAAGTAGTACCGATGAATATGTCACTGCCGGAAGCACTCACAGTACCGACATGTAGAAGCCGAGTCGAGGAACGAATCGTGGCAAATCCAACACGTAAGACTAGTGAGAGGACCAGTTGATACCCCGGCAATGGAGATTGACTGACTTCTGCAATGAGGAGTGACTGACAAACTGCGTTGGCGAGGACTGACTGGTTTGGCTGCTACCCTTCCAGTTTCTCACCAAGTCTTTAAGGCAAAAATACTAATTCCATGGCTTTTTCTGGTGCCCTTCAGTTTCTCAGCAATTCTTTAGGACAAAATTACTAAATCAATGGTTTTTTTGCTGCCTTGCAGTTTCTCAGCAAGTCTTTAGGACAAACATACTAATTCCATAGTCTTTTTTTGCTACCCATCCAGTTTCCCATCAAGTATTAAGGGTTAAAATACTAATTCCATGGTATTTTTGTGCTACCTTCAGTTTCTCAGCAAGTGTTTAGGGCAAAAATATTAATTCCATAGTCTTTTTCCGCTACCCTTCCAGTTTCTCAGCAATTCTTTGGGGCAAAAATACTAATTCCACGGTCCTTTTCTATTACCCATCCAGTTTCTCAGCAATTCTTTAGGGCAAAAATACTAATTCCATGGTCTTTTTCGGTTCCCCTCAGTTTCTCAGCAATTCTTTACGGTAAAAATACTAATTCCATGGTCTTTTTCTGCTACCCTTCCAGTTTCTGAGCAAGTCTTTATGGTACAAATACTAATTCCACGGTCCTTTTCTATTACCCTTCCAGGTTCTTAGTACATCTTTAGGGCAAAAATACTAATTCCTTTGTGTTTTTCTCCTACCCTTCAGTTTCTCAGCAATTCTTTAGGGTAAAAATACTAATTCCATGGTCTTTTCTGCTACCCTTCCAGTTTCTCAGCAATTCTTTAGGGTAAAAATACTAATTCCATGGTCTTTTCTGCTACCCTTCCAGTTTCTGAGCAAGTCTTTAGGGCAAAAATACTAATTCCACGGTCATTTTCTATTACCCGCCTAGTTTCTCAGCAATTCTTTCGGCCAAAAATACTAATGCCATGGTCTTTTTCTACTACCCTTCCAGTTTCTAAGCAAGTCTTTAGGGGAAAAATACTAATCCACGGTCCTTTTCTATTACCCTTCTAATTTCTCAGCAGGCAAAAATACTAATTCCACGGTCCTTTTCTATTACCCGTCTAGTTCCTCAGCAATTCTTTAGGGCAAAAATGCTAATTCCATGGTGTTTTTTCTGTTACCCTTCAGTTTCTCAGCAATTCTTTAGGGCAAAAATACTAATTCCATGGTCTTTTTCTGTTACCCTTCCAGTTTCTGAGCAAGTCTTTATGGCAAAAATACTAATTCCATGGTCTTTTTGTGCTGCCCTTCCAGTTTCTCAGCAATCCTTTAGGGCAAAAATACTAATTCAACGGTCTTTTTCTACTACCCTGCAGTATCTCAGGAAGCCTTTAGGGCAAAAATGCTAACTCCATGGTGTTTTCTGCTACCCTGCAGTTTCTCAGCAATTCTTTAGAGGAAAAATGCTATTTTCATGTTCTTTTTCTGCTACCCTGCAGTATCTCAGTAAGTCTTAATTGCAAAAATACTAATTCCATGGTATTTTTCTGCTACCCTGTAATTTCTCAGCAATTCCTTAGGGCAAAAATACTAATTCCATGGTCTTTTTCTGCTACCCTTGAGTTCCTAGCAGGTTTTTAGTGCAAAAATACTAGTTCCATGGTCTTTTTCTGCTACCCTTCACTTTCTCAGTAAGTCTAGGTCAAAAATACTTATTCCATGTTCCTTTTCTGTTACCCTT
>JANJGK010007413.1:5000-20000 GCA_039081455.1 Macrobrachium rosenbergii | reverse complement strand
TATAGCAAAATATTGCAATATGGTACGGTTTAATTAGAGTTTATTGATGTCTCGATGACCTGTTCAGATTTCTGCTTGCAGTCTTGGAATAAGCAATAATTTTCATTCTCTTTCATAATTAATATATCAAACTAATAATCGGAGGTTGGGAGAAACATTTGTTACTATTGAAAGTCCTCGTCTGTGTATGTATATATATATATATATATATATATATATATATATATATATATATATATATATATATATATATATATATATATATATATATATATATATATATATATATATATATATATATATGTGTGTGTGTGTCTGTATGTATACATATATATGTGTGTGTGCGTGTTTATAAGGCAACAGCCATAGCCACGTTCATCCTTCCTAGATGTATTCAGAACAAACCGCTTGCACAGAAAATTTCCACTTCATTACAATTTACATATTGACATACCAAAGATTCGACAGCAATGTTCTAACAACCCCTCTTCCTTCCTGCCTCTATACAACTTTAAATGCCTTCTGTTATGGTACTACGCTATTCACTCCACGGTACTCCATTCCTTCAGTAATGTGGGCACACCTCTGTTACCGACAACGCAACCCCAGACAACCCTATTGTGGTCGGACGCCCCGGGAAGGTTGCAGCAAATTCAAAATGTCGATGCTGTCAGTTCGACTATTGTTGTTACGTGAACTGATCCCGGTGCCATCTTACATGTCCCAGGGCGTAAATATCACCACTGGACTGAGTATCCAGCCGTTTTGTGATTTTCAGTTATCGACCATGATGTATTCCAACGCTGACATGTCATCCTGAGTACCTTTTGAAATTATTAAGTATATTATACAAATTTTAACTTCACTTTACACCTGGCAGTAAGCACGATGGTTATATCTCCATACATCTGGGTATTTGCTGCTCGAATAAAGTAGCGATAATCTGTATACACTTTGTTTATCTCTCTACCACAAGCCAGCAAAGATGAAACTACCTCAAGCATGCAAGCAATATCGAGCGTCCCGGATACTTCGGAGTTTCCTGTCCAACACCTCTTCCTTATCACGTAGCCAACAGTTTCTCGTTTTTCCTATCCTACCTAATCCCACAACTTTCGTGTTACGTATCCTTTTCCCCAAACTATCTTCCTCCCTTCTTATACACGCGACGAAAAAGTTTGAACCAGATTTTCAACAACGCTTTCCGTTGTATCATCGTATTTAACGTTAGTATTTCTGAACCATTCAACTTTGCTTACTTCGTATTTACTATGCAATAAAGCAGTCTCAGCATGTTTTGATTTTCTTATATTTATATGACATCCACGCTTCCTTTCCAAGAAGAAAAATTTACGCAGCAATCATTCTAATTACGCCGAAATTTTAAACCTTGAGGCAATCTTCTTCTGTTGCTTACACATGCACACATACAAACACACACACATACATACTCACATGCAAATTAGGTCAACAACATTACAATAATCTTCATTTTAAGTTCACATATAGAAATAAAAAAAAATTCTCAAATACTCAAACCTTTTTTCAAACGAGTCCATACCCGAAGCTCTCTTTCGCAAGTTTGCAATCTTCTTCCCCCAACTGCTGCTGGCAGCAACGAGAAAAGAAATAAACGGAAGCCGCGTCATAAGAGTAGTGGAGACAGCGTACGAGTCGGGGTCCTCTATTTTGCTTACGTTCATCCTCGTTACGCCGTTCTTCCCAGCAAAAATTCACTCGCCGTTCTTCATCGCCGAGTGAGCAATAAAGTAAAGCTGATGTTCTGCTCACAGTTCAGAAAGAAAAATAAAGGAACAAAGCTTTCTATTTAGTATTGACTGGCTTTTCTATTTTCTTGCCGGTGGGCCGAGAGCTATTGTCTTTTTATTCCTTGTCATATTGGCAAACGTTTTGATTTTAATTTTATATCATTTACATATTAAATGACTTCATCAAGTTCATTCATCTTTCTTTTGCTCATTTCTTTCGTTAGTGCGGAAATTACTCTGCCTTCCCAACAGTTGTAGTGGAAAGCAAATTATTCCATACAGATTTCTAACTATGGTTAATTCAGAATGTAGCGAAATTCCTAAATAAGGATGAGCCTTTTCATAATTCACAATCCTATATTATCCTCCGTTATGAAGAAAAAAAAAAAAAAATAGAGCAAACCTTACTGGCAGTGAAGTACGGCTTATTGTTGGATGGCTGGACTTAGAAATATTGTCAAAATTATTTATCATTACAACGATGCGTATTTTTAAAAACAAATAACTCTCTCTCTCTCTCTCTCTCTCTCTCTCTCTCTCTCTCTCTCTCTCTCTCTCTCTCTCTCTCTATATATATATATATATATATATATATATATATATATATATATATATATATATATATACATACACACACACACACACACATATATATATATATATATATATATATATATATATATATATATATATATATATATATTATACACACACACACACACACACACACACACACACACACACACATACACAACAAAGTCCTGTCGAACACCAAAAGGTCAAGCATCCGAGGACCACGTCGCAACTTTGGTTCTCGATTCAGTAGGATTTCAGTTAGCTGCCCCGTCATACTCAATATCATATAAATCATTTATTCCTGCATGAAGTCATGGAGCAAATAACTTAAACATTTTGCATTTATGGGAAGTTTGTTTAACTTCTTAAAATTCCGAGCTCCGTTAGTTTTTTTTAATTTATCGTCTGATTGTCTTTTTCTTACACACAAATGTGTTTTTTACTTTCTCCCTTATGTTTCGAAAGAAGTGAGAGAAATATTCCTTGATCTTATATTGTCATAATACTCGTCTCTTTGCTGATCTATTTACTTCTTGCAGGCAGTGGAAAGGTGTGCAATAGACCTGAACGGCTGAGTATCTTGGGAGTGGTGTCAGTATAATATTAAGATATTATGAAATGAATTTTTTAGTAGCTCTGGGTTCAAAAGTAAGACGTTATTTCAGTCATATGTTCTAGGTCTTCATAGTTCATCAGATGATTTACTAATAAGTCACATGATCGTCGATGATTTTTTTGCGCTGACAATGAATTAATTGAGTCATGGCATATTATGGGCACCGATAGTTTCATACCTGAAAACAAGGCTCTTTTTCCCCTAGGGTTGTTTAGTATTACCAACGAACTTCTTCAGATTAACAAAACACAAATCTGAAAGTGTAGATAAACTTCCCCAAAAGAAACACTGGCTCGAGGCCTTTACGGTAGTTTAATACCCATCTCATTTAGCTTTCGACATACGTATAAAAAAAAGGGAAAAGAAAAATAACAGGAGGAGGGGGTTTGGCAAAGACCTAAGAGTAGAGGAGACATGATATATGAAGCCGAGTCCTCTATTCTGCCGCCGTTCATTCTCGTTACGCCGTTCCTCCCGGCGAAAATTCACCCGCCTTTCTTCATCGCCGAGTGGGCTCTAAAATAAAACTGATGTCACCTCGCAATTCAGAAAGGGAAGGAGAGACTGGAAATTTCGCCTTAGAATTCTAGTGCTTCCTTCTTTTCCTCCTTGCAGGCAGATCTTCTCAAATTCCTATGATATTAGTATGAAGGTATAGACATTATTTAATTTGAATACTCGATAGTTATGACATGTTTATTCTTCTCCAGTCTCCTCATCCGTTGTTAGTGTAACAGTTACTCTCACTTCAAAAGGCATGGAGGGGATTAGTGCCATCAGTGCACTTCACGTGGTGCACTGTAGACGTTACTGAAGTGTTTTTGCTGCATCTTTGCTGCTCTTTTATAGCCTTTTAATTTGCCTCCTTTCGCCCTTCTTTCCTTCCATCTTGCTGTCCATTCTCTTTAACTATTACTTCTGTGTGCATCTGCGGTATTTTCTACAAGTTCCAATCATAATCCTTGTGTGTCAACTGGTTTATTTTCAGAATCACTTTATCTTGATGTCCAAAAACTCTAGCTCCTTCTCATCACTTTTTTTTACCACTGAATGACTGGAAGTCCCCCAGTGCTTGGCTTTATAGCCTGAATTCCATGATTCCCTTCACTCATTCACTTTTCAACAACGATCGCAAGACAAAACAGTTTTCAACGGTCGCGAGGCAAAACAGTTAAATCCTTGAAACTGAGGAAATTACATATTAAGCCAAATAATAAAAAGTTAATTACCTACTCATGAAGTGACTTTTGGTCATATTAAAGCTGAGTTTATATCTGCGTCGTCAAGTGCATTACTCTTATATTTTTACTAACTTTGCATTCGGTAGCAAAATTTTATCATTATTTGAGAATAAATCGTTCTGTGATTCAATAAATGTGTATATATATTCTTTAACATAGTGTATATATATATATATATATATATATATATATATATATATATATATATATATATATATATATATATATATACTATTTTAACATACTTTTCTGAAACACCCTTCTCTCTTATATCTCCACACTTCTTGCCTAGGTACCCGATCATATGCCTTCTACAGATCAATAAATATTAGATGTATCCCTGTCTGTCATTCTGCATGTTTCCACAATAAGCTGTAGGTCCCGTTGCTAAGTAACCAATTGGTTCTTAGCCACGTAAAATAAGTCTAATCCTTTGGGCCAGCCCTAGGAGAGCTGTTAATCAGCTCAGTGGTCTGGTAAAACTAAGGTATACTTAACTTTTTCCATTGCTTGCCTTAGCGCAAAAATTGCATGTACTGTACCCTTTCCCGGCATAAACCCAAATTGTTCTTCACTTATTGTTGTCTCTCTCTCTCTCTCTCTCTCTCTCTCTCTCTCTCTCTCTCTCTCTCTCTCTCTCTCTCTATATATATATATATATATATATATATATATATATATATATATATATATATATATATATATATATATATATTATATAATTATCTATATATTAATTTATATATATACAGTATATATATATATATATATATATATATATATATATATATATATATATATATATATATATAATGAAACAACAATAAGTGAAGAACAATTCGGCTTTGTGCCCGGAAAGGGTACAGTAGATGCAATTTTTGCACTAAGGAAAGCAATGGAAAAACATGCAGAAAGACAGACAGGGCTACATCTAATATTTGTTGATCTGGAGAAGGCATATGGTCGGGTACCTAGGCAAGAAGTGTGGAGATGTATGAGAGAGAAGGGTGTTTCAGAAAAGTATGTTAAAGTAGTCCAGGATATGTATGCAGAGGTTACCACCCAGGTAAGGAGCACTGTGGGAACAACAGAAAAGTTTAGTGTAAGAGTTGGATTACATCAAGGTTCAACTCTCAGTCCCTATATCTTTCACCTTGTGATGGATGTTATTACATCAGATGTTAGAGAAGAAGTCCTGTGTAGTGGGTGTTTGCTGATGATGTTGTTTTGGTGGACCTGACTAGAGAAGGGGTGGAGATAAAACTAGAGTTATGGAGACAAGCACTTGAAGATCGAGGTTTAAGGATAAGCAGAGCCAAGACAGAATCGACGTGGATGGAGGTGAAAGAAAACAGGGTGCAGTTAAATTAGGTTTAGACGACATCAGGAGGGTTACCACTTTCAAGTACTTTAGGTCCTGTGTGATGGATGATGGTGGCCTGGACTCAGAAATAAACCACAGGATACTGCGTGTTGGATGAATTGGAGATCATCGGGAATATTGTGCAACAAGAGGATTAGTGCAAGAGTAAAAGGAAGGTTTTATAAAAGTGGTCAATAAAGAAGGCTCAAGAAAAGGAGTTGGAAGTGGCAGAGATGAGGACGTTGAGATGGATGTGTGGAGTCACAAGAAAGGATAGGATAAGAAATGATTATGTTAGAGGGACAGTCAGAGTGGTAGAAGTGTCAAAGAAGATTCAGCAAAGAAGATTGCAATGGTTTGGTCAATGCATGCGGAGAGATGAGGATCATGTGTGAAGAAGGGTCATGGACATGGAGGTGGTTGGGAGGAGGAGGAGGGGAAGGCCAAGATTCAGATGTAAAGATAACGCAGCAAATGACATGCGGGAAAGAGGGTTAAGAGAACAGGATGCGCGAGATAGAAGATGGAAAAGGCTTCCAAGGAACAGCGACCCCATATAAAGATGGGTAAAGGCCGAAGACAAAGAAGAAGAAGAATATATATATATATATATATATATATATATATATATATATATATATATATATATATATATATATATATATAGATAGATAGATAGATAGATAGATAGATAAAATTAGGAGTTCAGCTTAATTATATGCTACAGTAAGCAAATAATACAAGAGTCTTTATTTCCGCAGAAATACTTTTCAGCGTGGGTGATTAGTCTGCATTTAGATGCTGTAGCATACTTATTATATTCGATATTAAAATTAAGAGAGATACACGCGTCTCACGATGGTGGTCATTCGCATTCTGTTCGATGGTAGGAAACAGATCTGGTCCTAACCACTGACTTACCGTTATTGGTATGCTTCTGTTTTCATCAGCATTTAGTTATAAATATCTAGCTGAATCTCATCCAACGGTTTAAACTCTTCCAGGATTAGGTTGTATAATCCCCCAAAGTTTAGCAATGCAAAGCCTTGTCAAACGACCCAAGTTCAGGTATTTGTTATCCATGCCGTGACTTCGTTCCTCCCTTCGGTGGGATTATAAGCTCCCTTTCAGTTTCACTCGGCATCATCTCGTTTCGGTCAATATTGGACGTTGCATCATCCGAAATGATGCAAAAGTAATATTTCAAAGAACATTCATACATTAGCTAAGAAGTAGTGTAATCTACTACATCTTGCACCATATTCACTTAAAAGCGTATTTACAATACCGAGAAGTCATCACTCATTTTTAAGACTCAAATGATTCCTTCATCATTCAGTATCAATGTACATTCTGTTTAATTTCTGAACCTCATTATTATCAGTAAATTAATAGTATTAGAAACTTATTCGCGTTATTGTACTCTGTATTCTTCAGTGTCTTTCCTTAATTTAACTACAGATACCATAAGGAACATAACAAACTGAAAATTTAATATCCTTAACTTTGACTTATGGGTAGTCTCTTTCATCTGTCTTTTCTCAGGTAATCTATTCACTCTTCCTTCTTCCATTATATACATATATATATATATATATATATATATATATATATAATATATATATATATATATATATATATATATATATATATATATATATATATATATATTTATATTTATAAATATTACTGCTGTTCGCCCTCGATGTATTTAGGTGTAGTAATATTAGTCAGATTGACCGTGACAGAGAACGTCTCTGTCCCGCAGGTAGGCCAGGCAATTCAAAAAGAACGATCATAGCAGAGACAGAGGGCGTCTTCGCATAGGCAGGGATAGGCTGTGTAGTTCAAAAACAAAAATATGCCGGTGGCATTAGGGACCTAAACCTCAGAAAGGGTTTTCGCTCAATAATCTCTAGTAACGGTGGTCTTAAGCTGTCTTTCCCTTTACCCTATGCATTTGGCGATGTTTTTGTCAAGGTCGGATTGCCTGGGGCGTCGTGTAAGATGCAGCCAGTCACCTTGCGTGAACCAGAGCGAGGTCAGAGAGAGACGGGCCGTGAACGAGAGAGTACGCCGTGTTCTTGCCGGAACGGTGTCCTTTGTCCCCTCCCCCCCTTTGTGATCCTCCATCTATATTAATTAGTGAATTGGGAAGACTGCTAGTATCAGACTTCCGAGTGTCCGTTGTATGTGCAAACGACTCGACGTTCAAGGTAAGTCCGATTCTTGTTCAAGCTTCATCGATTGACTAATAACTTTTCTGTATTTCCAAGTCTCTTTGTTTCCTTCTCCAGCCACCATTTACGGAATATGCTTTTACGAAGTCTAGATTAAGCCAAGTTATTATATTGTTAGCTTCATCCACTTTATTCCAGTAAAAGTAACTAGGACTTAGGGTAAGCAAGGCATTTTAATTCTTTATGCATTCTTTGTGTCTCGGATCCATTGTTTGGAAGAACTGTTGCGTTTTGTATTTGATACCATCTTAACGAGTCGAGATTTTTCTGCGTCCACAGTTGGTGACGTTTATCATAAAGTCTTTATTCCTTGAATATTCTTTGTTAAGGTTAATTACCCTTAACTGGCGACCTTTGGTTAATTAACGACTGTCTTTGAGGTTAATCCGTGGCATGCAGGGCCGTGAAAAATTACGTAAATCAAGTAATAAACTGATCAACCAAGACGCACTCGTAACAGTATATATATATATATATATATATATTATATATATATATATATATATATATATATATATATATATATATATATATATATATATATTTACAAATATATATCTTTATATATATATATATATATATATATATATATATATATATATATATATATATACGTATATGTGTGTATATATACTGTGGGTGTGTGCGTGCATGACACAAATCTTATCTTCAAAACTATGTAACACATCCTAACATCAGAAAGCGGAAACATATACGAAGAGAAAGAAATAAAGAAAGAAAGAAAAAAAAAGAGGCAGAATCATAGGAGTACTATAGAAATAAATGAGGCTCAGTTCTCTATTCTGCAGCCGTTCATTCTCGTTACACCGTTCCTTCTCGCAAAAATTCTCCCGCAAATTCTTCGTCGCCAAGTGAGCACTGAAATGAAACGGATGTCAGCTCGCAATTCAGAAAGGAAACCCGGAAGAATGAATGTCATTTAAATTCATTTATATCCGTAGTTTTCAAGTGCTTGCATGCTATTTTCTTTCACTGGAAAATCTGCCTTTTGGTCACATCACAATTCAAAAAGTCACGTCGTTCTTTGCTGTCTCCTGTTCTGTATTTCTTTTCACAGTACGACGTTTTGCTTTCAAGTCTCCTTTAGTTGGCAATTTGAATTAATTTTCTACCACATTTGTAGTGTCTTTATTTGTTCTTTTCGTCTTAAGCCCAACTAATTTTCATTAATAATGTTAGCAAAAAATTAAGTAGTACACAAAAGAAAATCGCGATTAGAAAGTTATTTCCTCTAAGTATCTGTAATTTTGATTTTATTTAATGACTATTATTTGTTTATCAATAGATGTCGCTCAGAAAATCTCTTTCAATCCCTTTGTGCTTGCCTCAAGTAGATCAAGTCTTTGTTCGGAGGTTGGGATTAAAGTAATCTCCAGAAGATTATATTTTATCACCTCCTGACTTATTTAATCGTAAAGCGGGATATAGGAAAATACTGCTGTACTCATCTGAATTAGATTTTTTAATTTATTAGTATGGACCATGAAAACAAATATTTTGAATGGTTACACAATTCAAAACTCTATTTTAACATGAAGTCATAGATTTTATTGGTAACTGGATAGCCACTAATAGCATCGCTCATCACTTTATTTGCCACGCTTAAATTTTATACTAAAAAATATTAAAATATACTAAAAATACTACTACAATTGACATACAAGACGAAAATAAGATACAATACATTCTGAAATTTCTCAAAATATTTATAAGCTGTAAAGCATGGAGGAATTGGAATCCACAATATTTTTCTATATATGTATATATTTTCATTTCATGCAGCATTACCTGTAAAACAGTAAGTATCTAAAGGGCCGCCAATAATGAAACATTGAAAATTACGCCTATTATAAACAAAAAATACGTAGAACGAATTTAATTGGGTGGATGTTGAGAGCTTGCCATTTTCAGGGGTGACTTTGGGTTTTTCCTTTAGATACTAACAACTGTACTGTCATCTTCAACCCAAAAACTTCATTTAAATTATATATTTTTTTTTCAGCTAAGCTCCGAAAGAGAAAACGAATTCCCCAATTAAGTTTTTATAACCATAAGCTGGCACCAACTTCATTAGCGATATGCAATGCGTTACGGTGAAGATTAGGCCACGTTTCTCACGTTAGGGACTTCTTAGCAGAAGTCAACTATGAGTCAGGGAATATCGAATTCCGAAATCGTAGAAAAAAGTGACAAGATGTATAAAAATATATACAGAGAAGTTATGTATTTTGGGACTTTTTATATACCAGCGTATCTGACCCTGAAACCTTTCTGAAGTTTTCGCAAAGAACCGTGGGATGCTGGGACATGGTTCCCCTCAATCATCATTCAGTGCTACACGAGTTCAAGGTCTGAGGAGTACATCCGCTTCCCTCCAGTAAAAATAAAACAAGAAATAGACATTTTTTCACAACTATCAGAGAATGTATTACCTCATCTTCAAATATGATTGTGAAGCAAAATTGTTTGAATGTCATGTTGAATGTGGTAACGTAAATGTATAATCATACTTGGAATATAGGTTTAGGTAAGTGTTGGTAGAATTAAACTGTGAGTTTAAAAACAAGGCATTGCAAACAGTTATATGAGCTAACAAGTCAAATAGAAAACTTTGATGAAAACCAAAGATCTCAGCGATATAAGATGCATTTATTCATCTGTTTTATTTAAACAGATTTTTCAAAAATACTGATTATCTTTTATAAATACGGTGGTAATTCACAGTGCCCAAGGACTAGATTTCCATCTCAAGCAAGAAACATGGTAGTCAGTAAAGGAATTGAAAACTCTGACAGCAAGCTTTTTTTTTTTTTTTTTTTTTTTTTTACCTCAGTCACTGTGCTTATCTTCGAGCCTCCTTGTGCCCACTGCGGCACATGACCCCCATAGTCTGGTGTGAGGTTTAAGCTTTTATTTTGAGCTGGGGGCGGTTCCTCTCCAGATACTGACATACCAACTGAAGATGTATCTCCTGTCTGAAGAAACGACCCATGTCGAGAAATTGGTCATCCATCCGAACGCTATCCAAAATCAATGATGTTGACTGTAACTGGTGGGTATATCAGAGATGAAGTAAAGATCAGGTATTTTTACAAACAGGAAACATAATTTTGCATTTATAAGATGCTTACGGGAAGAGAGAAGGTGACTTCAATGTTTTCAAAAGGAGAAATTTAAAGAAATTCCGTATTTCCGAGATGAATTAAGATGGACTTTCGCCTGCAACTCGGGAGAGAGATAAGAAAACTTTGAAAACCTCATTAGTAAAATGTGGTCTCTAATATTATCCAGATACTTCCGAAGAGGAGGATCCCTTCATGGCATTCATGCAAAAATGCACGCATATACAATTGATGTTTTCTGTAAATATATATATATATATATATATATATATATATATATATATATATATATATATATATACATAATGTGTGTTTGTGTTTGTGTGTGTATGTGTGTGTGTGTTTGTCCGTTTGCTAAGAAAGTTTCTGTAGAAAAAAATCTTACTCTGGAAAAAAGGGAAAAAATTCAAAGTGGATCCAATGACAGGGACACAAAAATAATATGATAAAGATATACTTGTCTCTGCACATAAATAAACAGAATTAAGAAATATCTAAGCCAGTCAGGTGGAGGCGAAATATGATGAAATTAAAGTATTAAAGTTTACCAGAAATTAAATTTACAGGAGGCAGCACAGAGCAAAACTGTTTATTGATATTTATATTATATATGTTTACCAAGGAATTCCTCGAGTCTTCTTAAGGTAGGATTTACGTAACATGCGATATGATTTACGTAACATAATGGAGCCAGTGATGATTGTAGCAGTAAATATTCTTAATGTTCTTATTTTTATTACCCAGACGATTCACGCAAACACTGATCTCTCCACTTAAAGGAGAGACGAACCATGAGGGAGGGTACCCGCCCGCTCCTTAAGAATCTTTTTCAGGAATCTTAGTCTATAAGTAGAGGCATTTTTTCATCCTTTTCCCCAGAACAAGATCCTATCATGGGCTTTTAGTTTTCTGTAAAAGAAAACTATTGTGCCGGGTTTGTTTGTTCGTCCGCCATCAGATCTTAAAAACTGTTGGCTAAAGGGCTGCAAATTGGTTTGTTGATCATTCACACTACAGTCATCAAACATACCAAATTGCAGCCCTCTAGCCTCAGTAGTTTATATTTTATTTAAGGTTAAAGTTAGCCATGATCATACCTCTGGCAGCGCTATATGTGCTAAATATATAGGCCTCCACCGAGCCGTTTCTGAGTTTCATGGGCCGCGGTTAAGAGTTTTATGGACCGTGGCTGAGGCCACCACCGGACAGAAAACTCGGTTGCGCCGAAGAAACTTCGGCGCATTTTTTTTACTTGTTTTCCTATGGAAATGTTTATATGTTTTTTTCTTTGATATCATTTTACTGGATTTCACGTTAGCAATAAATGGTTTGTTAGTGCGATGATATTTATATATTTTATATATACTGTACCTACAGCTTATTTTCATCAGATTTTACGGTAGTAAATGAATGGCTTATTAGTGTCCTTACATTTGTTCATAATCTTTTTTTATAATAAACACATTTTTCTCCTATACCGTGCAACATTCATCACATTCTGACCAAGGTTTCAGATAAAGAGTGAGTTCTTTTCCTCCTACTAACCTGTTTACCTTCTGTTTCACCTTCCATGTTCACCTTTCCATTACCTGCTTTATGAATATTCATTTTTCATGTCATTCGTAACTAAGGCATCATATCTATTGTTTCTGTAAATATCAATGGCGTTTACATCCCCTTCATCTTCATTATTTTATGGTCTTCATGCAAACTGTAGGACAGTTTATATAAGTCAAGGCTATGAAGATTTCGCTTAACGTATTTCTGTGGTCTACAACCCAATGTTTATTTATTACTCTACGCATACTATGAATTCTGAGTGCATGTAGTGGTCAAGGAATAGAGTACAATGGAAAGTGAAGTGCTTGAGGTATGGCTGCAGTTAATGGAATGTTTATTGTGCATGTTTTCATTCTAGACAGCGCAGTAACCTTGGCGTCTCAAAAAGGTAGTAATAAATTCCAGTCCTTTCTCATCAAGTGAGGTATTTAAACGATGCTACTTAATGCACTAGCTCTCATTATTTTATCTGTATATTTTTCCTGAAACTCCCTTTTGTTTTCTTGGAAGTTTTGTGAACATTAAAGGGCGAATCATTTGAGTTTTATCAACACGGAAATTATTCTGATGCATTTTCGTGAAGATGTTCAGCGACTTTTAACTGCCTTGCTTCCACTGCTATCGCTAAGCTAAAGGCTGGGTTTCCTTGATGCATCTTCACAACTGTTTCCATCGAAAGACTTTTTCAGGTAAACCCTTCTTTTTCACATCTTCCCTGAGTTTATCATACTATCTGATCATTTGCCTTCCTCTTGACTTTCTGTCCCCGAATCCTCTCCACTCACTCATCTTTTCCACATGACCAATCCATGTCATCTCGACTCTCTTATCATATCAGTAATCTTTATCACCGCGGTATTTGTAATTTCTTCATTTTCAAGCTTCCTATGCAGCGAAAACCCCAAATTCCACATTAGTGTCCTTAAATCTGTTCTGAACGTAGTTCAGTGACTTTATGTGAAAGTATAATCAATCCTAACCCAAAAGTACACGAAATACTGTTAACATGTGGAGGGATGTTGTTTGCAATATTGTGCAGTGTTCAGAGGAATCATAAGGACATGAATTGAAGCATTACATATTTAGCTTTTTTATCTGATATTTTAACGGTTTTACGCCGTTGGATCACTAACTGATAAAGTTAAGGGGAAAATAACAGACAGTAGGGGTGTAGGTAGACCCAAAGGGTTGGAGTGACAGGGTAAGATTTAGGAGTGGCCTCGCAGCCCTCTTCAAGGGCTGGGCCCGTAATGCCTCCCCGGGGAAAACACCTGGGGAAGGTCGCTGTTTCCTTTGTCTAGCTCCTAAGACATAATTAAGCTCCTGCTGCTTTTTCCTCCATTTACTGGCCCAAGAACATTTCTCTAATCCTCAAGTCATGGCCGACGACAGTGCCTGAAGCAAAGTCCCGAGCAACATACTTGCCCTTATAAGGAGCCAGCGCCCTGCATCGCCAGTTAGTCTGCTCGTTCACCATGGCAAATCTCTGTCCGTCTGAGTATCGAACTGTGGGCAGGTGGAAACTCATTTTCACTTTCACTGGATTGATTGTGCCTCCATTACCGGAAGCCACCCAAGAGGAACCTTGATCTCATCACCTTAGAGTTGTGTGTGCAAGCAGTACCAGGAAGCAAACATGGTATGTCCCTGGAAGGGAAATGGTCAGCCAGTGTACTTTTTCTTTGACTCATTTTTTATTATCTCTCTCTCTCTCTCTCTCTCTCTCTCTCTCTCTCTCTCTCTCTCCTCTCTCTCTCTCTCTCTCTCTCTCATTTCACCACTCAAGTAAATTCTTTGTCCCTTTGACTTAACAGCAAACTTGTTATATTCAGTGTGTAATTCCTTGAACAGTGCATAACATAATTCATGCCCCTTGCCAAGAAGTAAGTAGGATAAGGCAGTACCCTCGACTTTGTGCATTAACTCATTTTAGAGAAATAGTACTTAGTCAGTAGTCTTATCTAGATTTATTTCACTTCCAGGAGTGTTATCAGCGCAAGTTACCTACATAGCCGTTCCTCTGTGTTCCTGATTGCCTGATGAATCCGCCCATACCGAGCCTGATATAATTGTATTGCTGACTGGCTTACGGACCACTTGCATTGGACATTTACATGTACAATTGATGCATTATTTATCCACCCAGTGAATTGTTGCTGTGCCCTTTTTTTCCATCTGTTTATTTTAGTGTGATTTGTCCTTCATTCCCCATTGTTAAGTTTACCATGCTGTGTGTAAAATAAACCAGTGTTAAGAAACGTGTTCTCACTTGGCGACCTTCCAGTTCTTAATTGTATTTCAGTTATTTTGTTTGTGGTCTTATGTAGGATTATGTAAGGCTAAGATTAGTGAAGTAAAAATGCAGTCACCCCTCGTAATCCATAACAATATATATATATATATATATATATATATATATATGTTATATATGTATACATATGTATTATATATATATATATATATATATATATATATATATATATTACATATAA
>JANJGK010007412.1:15000-30000 GCA_039081455.1 Macrobrachium rosenbergii | reverse complement strand
GAGGTCCACGTTTGGTTAATTCTCGCAAAAATCTACACTTGTTTTGGAAGGCAGTTTTCTTAACAAACAAATAAAAAAAAAACTGGCTGAATCAAGTAAAAGGCTTTCATGGCGCCCGTAGCGAAGATAGCAAAAATTATGAGAGAACATTCCGAATATCTTTTCTGCACGCTGAGCTTCGTCCTAATGGTGGGCAGAGAAATGCGTCCGGCATTGTAACTTTAACCACCGCGCTATGAGGAAAAAATATTAGTAAACTGAAAATTTAGTAGTTCATTGCACGAAAGGTTACCAAAGATATCTTCCAGCAATGTAATACGTAACATGTAGCATTCATATTGTTATCATTGTAGGTACAGGGATTCCTGAGGAACTGTTTAGCTTTCCGTCATCATTAGGTCATTAGTTTTATTTTCAGATGTAAAAAAAAAAGAAAAGAAAAATTCGCACCCAAGAAAAACTATCAAAAATCGTCAAATACTCAAATGTTCAGAATATATTTTTAGAATTAATTTCTGATTTACAGTCACTTATCTGGAGACTGGAGTTTAAAGGGCAATAAACTTGAGCTAATATCAAATGTTAGGGAAAAATTCATTGATATTATCCTCTCACCTTAGTCAGAAAATGATTGTCACATAACTTTAGATTTACTGAGGCTATTTTAGTCTATTTTCTTAATCGAGAGTCTTATCTGTATACTAAAATTGTTTTGCATAATAATTTTATTTCCTTTATACAGATGGAGCAGTAAAAATACAGCCTTTTCAGAGCGGTATAATTTTATAATAGTTTGGTTTATAATTGCAGAAGTTTGGAGACCTTCACTTTTTTATTTCCAATAGACAATGAATAGTAAAAATCCTGGCTGTGTGAGCTTTTTCATAATATATGATGGATGATGACATTGACAATTTACATTTTTCCTTTAATATAAAAATTTACAAGCATTTTTCCATTTGAATAGGGTTTACCATGTGAATAATAATAATAATAATAATAATAATAATAATAATAATAATAATAATAATAATAATAATAATAATAATAATAATAATAATAATAATCTACAATGAAATATGAAAACCACTGAGAAAATAGGGATTTGTAAATATATGTTTTATATGAATTAGAGACAAATCCTTTACCTACCGTCATAAAGCGTAGTATCAAGAACATAAAATGTAAATTTTTATCTTTTTATAGTTAGTCTCTAAACTTCATGCTTGAAAAATTAAACTGCACAGACTGGAAAAGGATAAAAAAGATATTATTAATGTATCTTACCTGAACATGTTTATCAGTCTGGGTGAGTTTAATGAAAGTATTTCATTTAGGAAAAAAAAAATTATAAACCACAAATATCCGTCAAATTAAGCAACCAATTGTCAACCTTCTCCCACCCCCCGCCCCCCGCCCCGAAAATAGAGGTCCCCAAACCCAATCATCGGCCGCGTCTTCGATCAAATATTCGTAAGAACTTGGTGGGACATAACGTTGCTGCATCGGTGCTAATGCACAGTTCAGCAAACTAAACCATAATTATAACTTCCATTTGGGAGGTAAATTTGAAAGTAGGGGGGTGAAAGTACTGACCAAAGTACACAGGAAAAGTTGTTAATAATGGGTGCCATGAAAATGATAGACCTTGATAATTAGGTAGAATATAATTTATTCAATATATAATAATATATATTTTGTATGAGTCGATTTCCTGTTAAATTCTAAAGTATCGATCACGGAACATAATTTTATTTATGGAAATGTCCGATACAGGAACATTTCTTGATATAAGCCTCAGTATGAATAGATAGCAAAGGTGTGTAGGAAATGAACGCGTAAGAAAAGTGTAATATATAAGCGTAAAATCTATGATTCCAGAAAAAAAAAAAAAGTTTGAGAAGAGTTAGATCCATTCCCAGGCGAGCCGTATGAAGGCTGGGTATTATGACGTTCATCGCAAATATCGATGCTTCCCTCTGGATAATGATGAAGCTTAAAGAATATACTGCAGCCGACGACCTGTCATTACTGCATTTAATGATGGATAATTACGGACCGAAGTTCAATTGCTTCTGTCTGAACCTGAAGTGAAAATAAAAATGTTGAAAATTTTTAGAACAAAGGCAGAGAGCTGACCTTTATTTTTGCAGGCGAGAGAGAAAATCTTCATTTGGTAACAGCTGTTTGTTCAAATATTCTAAATCAGGATACTAGCGTCGTTTTATCTTCTCTCAGGTCAGAAGATTGCTCCCCTGGTAGTTTAATGAATGCCCATTCATCTGGCTATAAACCCGCGTTGGCTGAAATGGATGAAACTAGTGTTTAAACATTCGACTCATACAATATTCCGTGTATCTTAATCAAATATTCTAAAGCAGGATTCCAGGTCCATTTCCTCTCATCGCACATCAAAAGATTGCATTCTGCGAGACGTCAAACTTTTATGACGCGTTGAGTTCGCCTTTGAACTCAAACCAAAAAGGACCCGAAATTCGCTTCGACTCACATTTTGTGCACCATAATATAACCTTTTTTGGGGGTAGAATTTCAAATGGTCAGAGCACAGACTTCAGGTGGAGTGATCGAACAGAAAAAGGGTTATTCAATGAATGTACATCAGCAGTTTTCAGAAGATTTTAAGAGTGAAGTTTGATCAGATTTGGCTTTTACTCCATTTTCGGTTTTTTAATATACGTATGTTCTAGAAACTCATGTGACAAAATCATCAGAATCTATTTACTGATGCATGTAAATGTTATGTTTAACACACAAGGTGGAGAAAAAGCATACTCGCAAACATATCCCCGATCACACACACACACACACACACACACACACACACACACACACACACACACACACACATATATATATATATATATATATATATAATATATATATATATATATATATATATATATATATACTATATATATATATATATATATATGTGTGTGTGTGTGTGTGTGTGTGTGTGTGTGTGTGTGTGGTGTGTGTGTGTGTGTGTGTGTGTGTGTTATACCCCCACCGGGGGTATCTGTCTTACCTTAAGTTCAGTAGGTAACCTGTCCCCGTTCGCTAACAAGTTCCTCCTCCTCCTCTCTCTCTCTCTCTCTCTCTCTCTCTCTCTCTCTCTCTCTCTCTCTCTCTCTCTCTCTCTCTCTCTCTTATTTTATTTAAGGTGTAGAAGTAAAACCCCAAACTTATACTTGAAACACTTAAGATTAAATTGCTAGCTCCTGAAATAAACACAGTCCTGCTCTGCCCACTTGTTCTTATCTTGATGTTTTCATTTTGTTTTCCTTTCCTTCCCCTTACTTTGTTGCTGTTTTCAGTTCTGTTCTTTGTGCCAGCAGGTTAGTTCATTTTCGCTAGTGTTTTTATGTTATTTCAGTTAATCTTTTGTAAGTTTCATATGTATTTTAGTTGACCTTATAGGTTTCATATGCATTTTAGCGTTTTACTTGTCTTTTTGTAAAGTGTAATTTAGTATTTTACTACTCTTTATGTATCGTACATTTTAGTATTTCACTTGTCTTTATGTACTGTGACTTTGAACTCACCTTTATCTTATTTTATGTCAAACTTTACAATATAGGTTTTTTTTATTTCTTGGGTGAAATCCCAGAATATGTAAATATGATTTACGAAACGTCAGAATAAACTGTTGAAAATAATCATCCTATCGTATTCCTGGTCTGACATTTTATAAAATATACCATGGGCTTTTTTGTCTCATCACCCTACCTGTTCTATATATATATATATATATATAATATATATATATATATATATATATATATATATATATATATATATATTGATTGATTGATTGGACTGAATCACCAACTACTGGCATATGTGTTATGAATAATGATTGTGCCCAGAGTTGGTTGCATGGTCTCAAGAGATCCTTAAATGAGTGGAAAACAATGCCGACTTTATATATATATATATATATATATATATATATATATATATATATATATATATATAATATATATATATATATATATATATATATATATATATATATATATATATATATATTTATAAAGTCTTTTAGCGAACTATGTGCTGGCCTGTGATAAGGTATATCTGGTGCAGGTGGCATTTATGTTGGTGGTTTCCGCAGTTAGATACAGCGGGTATCTGACGCGTTCATTTGTGCCTTCTGATCAGGGGCAAGATGCAAGGAGACATCGTGACAGATTGATGGAAGCATTGTGATCCTTGGAACATTGAACCGGTGTCGTCACACTTCCGGGCAGGGGTTATTAAGTGAGTGCATGCATATGTGCACTCTCTAAAGTGTATAGTATCAAGGAACCATACAATAGCTATTCACTTCCATTTGTGGCTGGGTGATTCACTCTTTGATCAGTGTTAGTGAATAAGAACAGCCGCTGTAAGAAACATTTATTTGCGGCCATAGAATGTGAGTAAGATAACTCATTAACACATAAATTTTCCAGACTTTATATAGAATACCCAGTTTTCATTACAGTGAAACTCCTCTGTTTTTCCACTATGCATTTTCCAGTTCTGTTCTCCATTAGGCATTTTTCTGTTTTAAATGACTTTTCTTTATACAACATTTTAGGTTTTAATATATGCTATGTTTCTTTTAACAGGAATTCCGGGTTCATCCTGTAAGGACGAATAATTTGGAAGTGGTGTTTTTTTAACATACTATATGACATTTATTTTGGTCTAGAATAATGATGACCTTTTTATTTTGTTTGATGACCAGGGTGTTAGTCACTAGTATTGGTTGGTCTGGAATCATTAATTCAATTGATTGTGAGTCTGAGTTTCCTCTAGTTATGATTACTATTTTTATGGGGTGTGAGTCACTCCATTAGTTTTTGCTGAAATTTTTCGCTAAATCTGCAAATAAAGTCTAGTTTTGTATCTCGGTGTTTAATTCCTATAGACCTTTGATTGAGGATAGATACAGGAAGAGGAGTCGACGAGAGAGAAAGAACGTGCTGACCCAATGCTGGCCATTGCTACCGGAGGATCTCAGGGATGTAAGATGATATGACGCTGTTCTTAAAACAGATGCAGTAAGAGAATATGACCATAATTGACCTTGTTGAAGGGCATAATATATGCATCATCATCATCATCACTTGTGAACACAAGTCAGTCCCGTACTTTTCCTTTACTATCCCCTCCACGCCTTCGTCTCTACTAGAATAAAATTGAAGGCTACTTAGACAAATAAATAAATGAATAGACTGATATATACTAGCGACACAAATAGAAGGTGCGCGTGTATGCCGACACATGATCACGATAAAAGGGTCAAACGAGGCCGAAGACTCAGTTTCTGTGGAGGTCACTTACAAAACAACACTACTTCTGGTCTCAGTTAAAAAAAATAAAAAAAAAGCCGTGTGCCAGCACGTGATCTTGTTCATAACAGCAGCCCGTAAAAACCAAGCTTAACCCTATGCCTACGTAGCTCGCAAACAATCGTTCTTGCCGAGTATAAACTTGCAAACATCAATGCCTCTCGCTCTCTCTATTTTTTTTATGAGAGAAAAATGTACTGAACAATTGCTTGTTTGTCTGTGTGTGGAGAGAGAGAGAGAGGGAGAGATAGATAGAGAGAGAGAGAGAGAGAGAGAGAGAGAGAGAGAGAGAACGTAAATTCTTAAGAGATTGTAGTTCGTTCTAAATTAGTCTGACCTTGTTTCATGACGAGCATTTGCTTCTAAACAGCCTTAAAATTGAACATGAAATTTGGCTTCGTAATTGCTTTGGTCAGTAGAAGAGATTTTTCCAAGATATCAGTTGATGGTTTTATTATTGGTCTTATGGTAACACGAGTTTTAATTCTTCAAGCAGTAGGTAAACATCAGTTAATAATCGAAATCTGAAGAAAGCAGTGTTTGGGGAAGAGAAAATCGAAGGTTGTTTTGCGTTGCTCCTTAGCCTCTATGAAGTGGGAGCCATACCAATTCAAAGTAACTGGTTCTGAAAGTTCCAGGACCGAAATCCCGTAGCCAGGTAGGTCAGACATAGCTTGCACAGCGCTAGTAGTCTACTCGATGGAGTCATAGAAGGAGTGGTAGCATCAATTACCGCTGTTTTTGGACAGACGTGTCCGTCCAACTGAAAAATGTACGTTCATGAATGGGTGTGATCAGTTGTGCTACATAATTACACTCTGAACACCACCACAATCCAGGAGCTTTAACCTGCTTTAATTTATCATCGTCAGAATCATTGTTCAACGATACCTAGCATTAAATAAAGGTGACGAGATTTAGTAATACTAAAGAATCGCTGACAGGGACAAGTATACTTGATCTAGTCATAGTGATTGCATTTTTGGCTGCTTTATCAACATCATTTCCTTTATGCGTGCGTGTTCAGAGTTCCGATATATTTACACTGGCACCTGCTTCGTGTAATCGATGAAATAAAAAAATGATTTGTTTGAATAAATATTCTTTATGAATTATGTACAACAGTTTTGAGAGAGAGAGAGAGAGAGAGAGAGAGAGAGAGAGAGAGAGAGAGAGAGAGAGAGAGAGAGAGAGAGAGAGAGATTCTCCAAGTCCTTAATTCTATACTAGATGCTCAAGAAAACTAAAGTCCAACCTGTCATAAACTCATCTACTTATATCTATTTTTTTTTTTTAAATCCCGTTACAGGAGTATCAAGAACACCTTCAATTGTTTAAAATTTTGAAAAATAGAGGTTTATCATCACAGTTATTTAGGAATTTAATGAGACCACAGGGTGGTGAATGTAAGTCTGGTCTCAATCAAAGAGTTCATTGCAATCTTGGGAATCATTGGTAGACAAAAGTCTTCCATACTCTTTATTCTTACCCTAAGTGAAATTTGTTTTCAGTGCAAAGCAATCTTGTCCATGGTGTCCTCGACAGTCATGGACACCGATTTACTCTCTACTCTTTGTACCATAAAAGCCCAAACAGTATATCTTAGTTTAACCAGACCACTGAGCTGATTAACAGCTCTCTCAGGGCTGGCCCGAAGGATTAGATTTATTTTACGTGGCTAAGAACCAACTGGTTACCTAGCAACGGGACCTACAGCTTATTGTGGAATCCGAACCACATTATGACGAGAAATGTATTTCTATCACCAGAAATAAATTCCTCTAATTCTTCATTGGCCGGTTGGAGAGCGAACGCTGGGCCAACAGCGTTTTAGCCGAGAGCTCTACTGACCCTCCAATGAACAACAATAAAAGCCCAAGTTGGTACTATCAGAATGGGTCACTTCTGTAGGATATACAGTCCAAGTACCGTAGATGGCCAGATGATAACTACTCTATTTTAATTTTAAAATTAATTAAAGGTAAAGAATATCTAAGACATTTAACTCATGTAATACGTACAGAATAAAAAAAAAAGTTACTTCAAATCAGCACCAACAAGGAATCCTTTGTGAAATATATACTGGAAACCAGGACGCTTAGGTTTGAGGATGTAAACTTTCAGTAATTAAGTAAAACTACATCGGGTACTGACGAAGGCAACTGGTTAAACACTTGCGCGTTTTCGGGAAAACATGAATCTGGGAGGCCAAGAAGCAAGGGAAAAATAAATCAATTAAAATTAAAAAACCAAAGACCTTTAGTTTCTGAACACATTTTGAATGTAATGGGAATGCAAAAGTTACCAAGAACATTTAGGGTGTGGTGTATGAAAAGACTAAGGCGGCCTGGGAGGGATTCCCAATGGAAATGGTGCTGAAAAGAACCTTTTGACTAGAGCTATTTTTTCCCAAGACATGGGACAAGAACATTCCTAAAAATATATACCTTGTCATCTCCAAAAGGCAAGTCATAGAAACTCAATGGATCATTCGAGTTCTTAAAAAAATTAAGTTTCACTCAAACTACCCACCATTTAGTTCTCAATTGTTTTAAACACTGCGCACATAAGTCAGACAACATTTATATAAGTTTTTAGTTTTATGATTAGTCAGAGCAGTAAAATCTTGCACTGTTATTAACTATGTAATGGCAAACTGCAGTAGATTTTTAATTATTTTATAGTAACTAGCTAGCTACTTCTGAGAAACTTTGATTCATCTTCCCCTCTAGATTTTAACAGCTATGCATAGCTTGATTTCAGATCGTGGCACCTATCCAATAACCACATCATGTGTTCATCTGAAGTCCATTTAGAGATAAATATCTTTCAGTGCTTACAATGTAAAGTAATCATACTGCCATGCCATAACAGGAATTGAAAAACTAATTTTCAAATACTGATAACGTAAACAAAAGGCCATATGTGTGCTTTAAAATTTGCAACAACCCAACTTAAACTTTAACTCCGATTAGTTATTAACAATTGTTGCTGGTAGAGGTATGAACGTTCAAATTTGCATATGCATCATTTATAGCAATTTATTGAATTTTCAGATAACTAATTACACAGGTCAACCATCGAATAAGTGAAGCTTCATGATAAAGCAATCAGCAATGCCAGGCTCCATCAATACCAGGCTCCAACTCCAATTCTCACATCAGCTCAGCTTGGAAAGCTCTTGCGAGGGGTAAAACCAACAAACGAGTTCTTGAATAACCCAAGTAGTGCTTTCATTGCCTTAAACATCCATTTCAGAAAGGTTATTCTGTAAATGAAAGAAAACACATTAAAAATGCAAGAGAATCACCTAAGTTACAGATCGTAGTTAATGTTAACTTTGATGAAATGAAGTTTCCATTTAAGATTTTCTTTTTTTTACCCTACTGATAAGCTTACAAAGCCTCTGAGTAGGGCCTCTAGAAAAATGTCTAAGAAGTGCTTTCAGACAAGTGGTCGGATAGTTAGGAATACTAGGTAATTGAACATGAAAACTCTGGTGGTAAAAAGAAAGTAGATTCAATCAACTATAATTTGGGTTTATATTTTGTATAGTATAATTGGAGTTTGTATATTGTATGAATCACAGATCAAATTTTCCCGCTCGGCGGGTTATTAGCTTCGCTGGTTACGCTTCATGCAATTTAGCAAAATATCTGATTGATTATTTTAACCAATTGGATGGTGCTATTATGACGCTAATATGCAGAGGACGTTTTACTTGACTAATAAATGGTGAAAATGCTCATATTAGGCAGTATTTCATAATTTTCTGCCTAAATCAAGAGTGGATGTCACACTCCTCACTCCGTGGTTGATCTAGTTTCCGCAGCTGCGAAAGATGGATTTCCCTGACCGGTTGTTCATGAAATTGTTTTGTCGAATGATAGCCTTTTAACTCTCGAGAGACTTTCGAAACATCAATTTTTATTTGTGAATGTTTGTCATAAATTTACAGCGGCGATAACATTTTACTGATATGACCTGCAAGATACATGCAATTATAATTATTTTCTAGACATGTATGTTGCAACTGCAATTGTCCCGGAAACATCATTTTGTTCCTGTTGCTTTCCACGATAATTGATAATTGTTGATAAGGAAATTGCTGAACGCATTACTGGGTTCAATAAATTTGAACATGAAAAATTACTTGATAAAAATTCAAAAATAATTATCCTTATTCTTGCAAGTTTAAATGTCTTTTACGAATAAAAGTATTCACTGATATGCAAAATATTTCACGAAATAATGATATTGGTCAGAATTTGCTTCGAAATTTAGGATGCATAAATGGAATACATTTGCTGAAGTCAATTATTTACACCCACTGCCCAAATTGGTATGCTGGCAACGAAGTATCCTGTCAGTGATTTCGTACATTATATATATCGGGGAATGCATATGATTGACCTTACTGTTCAGCCCAATAACATACCGTAGGTAACTGTGCCACAGAAAATATATGCCAGGTTAGGAATATCTACCGCTGGGTGTTTTGAAACTTTTCCTTTCGCATAGATAGCATAAAATAGCTAACATTTTTTTCCAAACTTGGTAGACAGGACAGAACTGCATGATTTATTCACTATAAACTCATTCAAATTTGATTTTACATTGCATTTATGACTGCGTTTGTTCAGAAAGTTTTTGTTTACTTAGTATAATAGGATTAAGAGAAAACAATCTTCTCAAAAAATATAAACTGCCACATTCGCTACAAATGAAAACACACAGCGTGGGAAGACCACAATAATTCAATGTGATATTTTTTTCTGAATATACTTACTTCCATTTTTATCTTGAATAAATGTAAATCCTACTTTTCATTAGGATATTGCATTTACCTTTGGCATAGGCTTAAAATCTTTCTCTATTCAAATTGACAAAACTTAATCCTTTCCCATAAAATTAAAAAGTTATATATTTCTTTTTATTCAAATCAAAAGAGCACTATTATCCTCTTGACAGATATACATGGAAAATTTCGAAAATAATTTTATGTATAATGTAAAAGGCTCCTTTTATATTTTTTTCTGTCTAAAATATCTATGTTGTGAATTAAGAAAAGCTTCCCTTCTTTATACAATATTAGCTGACCAACCCGGCGCAACCCTGGAAAACTCTGAATGACAACTGATAAACTCTCTCTCTCTCTCTCTCTCTCCTCCCTAACACCCCCTCTACTCTCTCTAACTTCCTCTCCCTCCTACTCTCACTCTCTCCCTTTCCTGTTAAGATAAGTGCTTCAATCACATTGCCCAGCATTTTTGACATTTTATATTCCACCCCTGCTCACCCCTCATTCCTCTCGGGGACTAAACTTGGACTTAATGGGCATCTAGAGTGTCACTGTTTATCTCGGCGACCTCGGAAACTATGGATTAGAGACTAATGTCTGTTGTTTTCAGTAATTTTTACAAGTCACCCCTTTCCCACCTCGCCCCTTTGGTGCCAGTGATGTCTCACTTCCCCGCCCCCACAGTATTCTTTTCCAGATAGTAAGTCATATGCTTACTGAAATGAGTACGATAAACCCATAGAGTTGATTTATTTACTAATTCTACGGGCGGAACCACCCCTTTGATGCCCCTTGGTGCTAGTGATGTCTTACTCCCACAGTAGTTTTTTCGAGACAGTAAGTCATATGTATACCAAGTTTGGTTGAAATTCCTCAATGTGTTTCAGAGTTATGCTGGAACACACACACATACATACACACTTTCATTCATATATATATATATATATATATATATATATATATATATATATATATATATATATATATATATATATATATATACACATATATATACATATATATACATATATATACATATATATACATATATATACATATATATACATATATATACATATATATACATATATATATATATATATATATATATTATATATATATATATATATATATATATATATATATATATATATATATATATATATATATATATATATATATATATATATATATATATATATATATATATATATATATACATATATACATATATACATATATATATATATATATATATATATATATATATATATATATATATATATATATATATATATATATATATATATATATATATATATATATATACATATATATATATATACATATATATATATATATATATATATATATATATATATATATATATATATATATATATATATACATATACATATACACACATAACTGGTTATGTTGTCGTTTCTAGAAAACTTCAATTTAAGGAGGAACAGGATAGCCAGAAGACGCGGTAAAATTGCAGACATTATTATTTCTTAGAAATTAACAGAGGCACAGCCTAGCTTTCGGGAATACATAACTTTTCCCATCATCCGGGTCGCTTATCTGTAGAATTACATAAAAAAACAAAGAGAAATAGTAAGAAAACTATACCGATTGACTAAATCTAAAAGTATTAAAACAGTTATATATAACTGACAAAACTTTAAAATACATAATAATATAAAGTAAAAAAGGAACATAAAAAACCTAAGTTAACTGCAAAAGAGCAATGACTAAGTAATAAGAAATCACGTACTAAACAGAAATCGTCAAATAAAATCACTGAGAAGATAGATACTGAGAGAAAAAAAAAAAACAATGAATATTCAAAATAATAAAAAAGGATAATGTAGTACAAAATACTGGAGAACCTACTGTTCATGTCGTAGTTAAATGACAACTGGGCGAGTTAGAAGAATGCGAATGGAAGAGGGTGAAATGGTGCGGGGAAAAAAGAAAAAAGAAAAAAGCAAACTATGCAATGAACAATGGAACAGAGGTGGTTTGACTATTGAGTGTTGGTGATTGTTGTTAAATATGGGGGAACTCTAAAAAGGAAAGTGAATGGCTATTTTTTGTTTGTCCGAGTATTTGAAAATCATTGTATTGTATGTGATGGTTGCAAGATATAGCATGAAGTCTAATGGCACTATTTTCTTTTTTGCTTAAAGCTAAGCCCGTACGGTGGCTGACACCCCTATGAGAGTCGATGCGCACCTTAAGTAGGCGCTTGGTACATCCCACATAGGTCCCAAAATTACATTTAGGGCAATTAAACTTGTAAACAATGCAGGTACGCATTAACTCCGGGAGGGTGTCTTTCACGCGGAACAGTCTTCAGATTGTAAGGGGGTTATTAAAAGTAAATCTGAAGTCAACATACGGATACAGTTGGCTCAAGAATGACAATAATTTTCGTTTGATTAGGACAGAATCGTTTGTGAAGGGAAGGGAAACATACATTCCCTTCACTAACGATTCTGCCGGAGATTTATCTCTTTTAGATAGAGTGGTTCGTGGTGGTAGGCTTCTGTTTCCTAATAGTAGCAGTTATGACTTGGACCATCGACGGATGGTCTCTTGTGTGTCATTTTTTCATAAGTTGTATTTCAACAGATTATCTTTCACATCCGTAATTGGTCCCTGATCTTCTACCTGCCGAGAACAACCAGATTTGCTGAACGTTAGCACCAATCTGTAGTAAATGTACCTTGCAGCCGAACTTCTCAGTTCCAGAGGGCCATTATTCCTCACACTGCTGGACTGTGGAACAGCCTCCCAGAGGGTGTCGTGCAATTGGAACTTCAGAAGTTCAAGCGGAAATGCAATGCATTACTACCCTAATACTATTCTTCTTGCATTTTAATAAATTTTTATCTATTTATTATTTTTTTTCATTTTTTAACATGTTGAATCTCTTTATTCTGTATTTCCCTTTACTTCCTCTCACTTCTTCCTAATGAACACCATATTCTTTGGAAGCTTTAATTTCAAGTCAATGGCCCCTGTGGTCTTGTTCCATATGAATAGGTTTCATCTAATGAATAATAATAAGAATAATAATAATGGAGTAGTGGAGCAAAACCTACGAAATTCGCGGGGTGAATTTACGGAGCTTACATCTGCTAATGATTTGTCTCAGTGGTTAGGGTCTTATTTTGTTATATAAAACTGGATATTTGTGGAAGTCTAAGAAATATAAGGCATTTTCCATTACTGATTGGTCGTACATGCCATGATGTCGAATAATATGGTGGGGATTGTCAAAAGAATCACAGTAAATCGTCAGCTCTTCTTTCAGAAAGTAATTTTTGCAACTGGGAAATGTCGAAAGGTTTTTTTTTAACATTTCTTTTATAAAGTAAAAAGTACAATAGTTTTGGCATTTATATAGCCTGTACAGGCTTGAGGATGGGTTTTAATGATCATTTTATGTATGTAAAAAAGATTGTCAACTGAATATGTTTTACACTTTTGCAAGTAAAATGCATTTTTAATCTGGCTTCCATATTCCTCACGATATTTATCGTCTTGAAATTTTGCACTACAATACTCATGTTTGATTGTTGGAAAATTATAGAAAGTTACTTTGGTAAAGAGTACTTTATCTACTGGTTGTGTTTCCTTCTGATAATAGATACTTTGTATGGAATTTTCTCTGTCCGTCTGTCTGTCACTGCATGTCTGTCTGTCTATCTTTCCGTAGACATCAAGACGGTTAGAAAAAAGAAGAAGTTTATCTTACTGCAAATACTCGACTAATTTAAGGAGGAACATTATAAGAAACTATTTACCTAGGGGAAAATCTGATAGTGAGACCAGTGATGAACAGTAAAATTCAAGTTTGTTTATAGATTTTTAACGGAAGTAGTTTGAAAGTTTGCAAGATAGGGTTAGTAATTTCTAGACTCCAGATATCTAACATAGGATAATATCCTTCTCTCTCTCTCTCTCTCTCTCTCTCTCTCTCTCTCTGTATACAGTATATATATATATATATATATATATATATATATATATATATATATATATATATATATATATATATATATATATATATATATATATATATATATATATATATGTATATGTATATGATTATAATCACTCTAACACGTGATTGACATAACTGTCATTACCATCAAGAAATTTAAAGGAGTGGTGTGGCTTTATTTGCAGCGGCCTTGCCTTTCAATTGGAAGACCTGGGTTTGATCCTGATGTGAGTTAGAAATTTATTTCTGTTCCAGACGTGATTGTGTGTTGATTATTTCTGTCTTATACACTCAAAAGGGATAATTCGAAAGAAATGCTGTCAATTGGGTCACTGCTGAGTCGGGTATTTGGGGAAAACACTCTTGTATACGAGGCAGTTAGGCTGCCTAGGTAAAACCTTAGGTACAGTGGTACTTAGGTTCCAACTTCTTTTATAACTTGTGTGGCTTTGTTGGCATATATATATATATATATATATATATATATATATATATATATATATATATATATATATATATATATATATATATATATATATATATATATATATGTATGTATGTATATGTATATGATTATAATCACTCTGACACGTGATTGACATAACAGTCATTACCATCAATAAATTTAAAGGAGTGGTGTGGCTTTATTTGCAGCGGCCTTGCCTTTCAATTGGAAGACCTGGGTTTGATCCTGATGTGAGTTAGAAATTTATTTCTGTTCCAGACGTGATTGTGTGTTGATTATTTCTGTCATATACACTCAAAAGGGATAATTCGAATGAAATGCTGTCAATTGGGGTCACTGCTGAGTCGGGTAT
>JANJGK010007412.1:0-10000 GCA_039081455.1 Macrobrachium rosenbergii | reverse complement strand
GCTGAAATGCTTCATCGAGCTTTTGAAGCTAAGCAATCAGCTGACGATGTCCCTCTCCCTGATACTTGTCATCCTGAACCTATTCTTACAAAATTTGCATTTCACTCTAGGGATGTGGAGAAAAATCTAGATAATTTTGACAACTGGGGTGGAGAAGACCCTGATATTTTCTTCCATTGATTTTTTTGAAAAAGTTTATAGCATGTTGTCTCCCAAGATTAGTAGATTCTATGTTGATGTAGTAACTTTGCAGATGAGCACAAGCGTAGTAATACAGTGCCTGTTCCAAAGAGTGGCATATCTGCAGACTGCAGTAACTACAGGCCAATCTCCAGTCTCTATGTGCTCTCCTAAGTTGCTGGAAAACTTATTTTTAAGCCACTCTATAAGCATGAGGAATCTAAAGGACTGTCAGCTTTAAGTCCGTATGCATAGAACAAGCAGTTAGGTACCTGAGATACCCTTTAAGACTTAACATGCCGTTTGCAAGAGAGCCTTGATAAAGGTTTTGAGTGCAGAGTAATTCAAATAGATTTCAGTGCTGCTTTCAGTTTAGCAAATCAGGAGGTACTTACCTATAAACCTCTGAATCTTGGAGTAGGTGGACATGTCTTAGGATTGCTTCAAGATTTCCTTACTGATAGACAGCAGTGAGTTGCTGTCGACGGGATCATTAGTGAACCAAGACCTATTGTGTGTGGAGTTCCACAGGGCAGTGTTTTTGGTCCACTATTATTTTTAGTATATACAAGTAATATGGTTGTTGGCCTGGAAAACAAGATTGTTCAGTATGCCAGTGATGTAACCCTTGTGAGTGTAGTAAAGTCTCCACTTATGAGAAATGAAGCTGCCCTCAGCCTTAATATGGACATAGACCGGATCAGGGAATGGTGTAGTTAGTAGGGTATGAGGCTGAACTCCAGTAAAACGAAAACATTGATTAGCAGACCTCCTACAGATTTCCCACCCCATCCTGTCTTTCAAGTGGATGGAACTCTACTGGTTGAGTCTGAAGCTTTAACTATTCTAGGTGTAACTTTTGATCACATCTAACTTTTGAGAAACATCTAATGAAAGTTTCCGCAAATGCCACTCGAAAGTTGGGTATTGATCATAAGGCCTCATATATTCATAACAGTGATAAAATCAATGCAACTTGTTTTAAGTCATTTGTCTTCACTTTACTAAAATACTCTTCTCCGGCGTGGTTGTCTGCCTCTGCCAGAGATCTATCTCTTTGAGATAGAGTGGTTCGTGGTGGTAGGTTTCTGTTTACTAATAGTAGCAGTTATGACTTGAACCATCGACGGATGGTCTCTTGCTTGTTACTTTTTCATAAGTTGTATTTCAACAGAGATATTTCACATTCACAATCGAGCGCTGGTTCCCTTTATCTGCGGAGAGCAACCAGATTCGCTGAACAGCACCACCAGTATGCAGTAAATGTGCCTCGCTGTCGAACTTCTTAGTTCCGGAGGTGCTTTATTACTAACACCGTTGGACTGTGGAACAGCCTCCCAGAGGATGTCATGCAATTGGAACTTTATAAGTTCATGTAAAGATACAATACATTACTACTCTAATACTACTCTCCTTGCATTTGAATACATTTTTATCTATTTAATATTTTTTTTCTTTTTTAATAAGCGGGATCTCTTCTTTCTGTTCTTCCCTTTACTTCCTCTCACTTCTTCTTTATGAACACCATATTCTTTGGAAGCTTTAACTTCAAGTCAGTGGCCCCTGTGGTCTTGTTTCATATGAAGAGTTTTCATCTACTGAATAATATAAATACACACACACACACACACACACACACACACACATATATATATATATATATATATATATATATATATATATATATATATATATATATATATATATATATATATATATATATATATATATATATATATATATATATATATATGTGTGTGTGTGTGTGTGTGTGTGTGTGTGTGTGTGTGCGTATGTATGTATGCACATACACACACACTCACACGCACACACACACACACACACACACACACACACACACACATATATATATATATATATATATATATATATATATATATATATATATATATATATATATATATATATATATATATATATATATATATGTGTGTGTGTGTGTGTGTGTGTGTGTGTGTGTGTGTGTCTGTGTGTGTGCTTTGTATATTCATCGGTTATTCAGCTCATGTCTTTCCAGGGATTACTTGGACTCATCAGCTACAAAATTTCCGGTTTTGTTGGACTTCCTTTAGTTTTGGTAAGTTGTTTGGGCGAGCATGTTCATTTTAACTTTATCATGGTTACATAAACTTTTTTTTTATCAATTTTCTATACTTTACTTTGGGTTTAAACATAATAATGTTTATTAAGAAATGGTTAGTGACCAGGAATACTTTTAATTTGTTCATTGTTGTTCAGATATTTAGTGTTAACTTTCGGGATCGATAAATTCTATAGTATAGCTATTTCTTTACACGAATCAAGGTAATTATTGTTACCAAAATTGCTGTTAATCTAAATTTAAGATATTTTTTTATTAATACCCAAATCAGTTATCCCCATTTGTTCACATTTGCATCACTTAGCGTTATACATTGTAATGGGGAATAATGCACATTATTATAAAAACTTTTATGCGAATTTTCGATTATTAAATGAATTATAGAGATGAAGCACTTTAAGCAGATAAGAAAATGTGAATGGTACATTCTCTGTTACTAACTGAACTGAAAATATTAACCATTTTTGTAGAAAAAAGTTATTACATGGAATAGTTACTGTTATCGATTGAAATAAAATACGAGTAATCTTGATTGAGGTAGTGACAGACAGACAAATAGGTCTTCAGGATAGGTTTCAGAAATACCAGAGTAGCTCAGAATTGAATGCATACGGGTGTGTTCACTAGTCAATAAGAGGAGCTGTCAGACTTTTTTTTTTAAATAGTAGTGTAATCTCTAAGTACAAAAGCAGCTATCATAGCTGATGGAATATGTTGGGAAAACATATTTTTAATTACGAGACTTTTCCTGTTTGCTAATTACCGGAAAAAAATAAAATCAAAATACTATTATCTCAATCGAATTGGTAAAATAGAAAAGACAGCATCACTGTGTTAAAAATTCTAAATAATAAGAAGTTAATTAAGATTTCCATGGAATCAGTCATAATCATGGCATACATAGGAAAATTATATATCTTAGTAATACAGTAAGCATCATTTTCATATATGTATAAGTACATTCAGTAGTTGGTTTTAAATCTTTCGAAGCACATAAAAAAAATTAGCTTTAACAGAAAGAGTACAGCATTAAAAAAACAATGTTCATTATTGGTTAGATCTTCAAATCCCCTCACGCTAATTGCGATTATATCCAGTTAAATAGAGAAAAAAAATTTGTGAGTTAACTAAAATGTGTGTGGTTTAAAAAGATATAATAATTCTCGTTTAGAGCTTTAAATCTGTTTACAGTAATTGCTTTCAAGCCTTGGGCAAGCAAAGCGATAATGCTTTACTTATTAACAAAATTCGTACAAGTAAAAATACCCAATTATGGTCAGATCTCACAATAATTACTTTCAAATAATAATAAAACAAACAGGAGCGCTAAGGCTTAACATTAGAGTAAACTTAAATTAATCAAAAGTTTATTATCGGTTACAGACGTAGATCCCTTTTGATTAATTTGAGTATTACAAATTACTTTTCTGTGAAAAAATTACCGTTACACGCAACTTTGTAGCTCTGAATTCAAATGCCTAAATGCTTGTTTATAACAAAAATTATCACTTATTCTTATTTTTCCTAAATACTGAAAAAGAATTTTTCAAGGATTATCAAAATCACCTTTTTAAAATATTAAAAATAAATTTGTGCAATCTAAAAAAAAAAAACTATCTCAGAGAAATATATGTGTAGAAAACTCCTTTTTTAAGCAGTTAAAGTTTTCGAAGAATTTCTATATTTTTTTTTTAAATAAACAATGAAAATATCAACATTAACTATCACGTTTAACAAGTTTTCTCCCAAAATAAGAAATACAAAAGAATATTAAAGAATAAGATCCTTGAAAAATATGATGAAAGGCTTAACGGCGAACATCATCACGGGAAGAATAATAATTGCTACAAGAGCTTTGTCTCTACATGGATTTTTTCATCGACCTGACTCTTGTGTTAACGCACAACCCCCATCTCTCTCTCTCTCTCTCTCTCTCTCTCTCTCTCTCTCTCTCTCTCTCTCTCTCTCTCTCTCTCTCTCTCTAAGTGCACTGGAGGATGAATGTCTCATAAGTACGTCAATATTTCTTGCTTTTAAGTTTCCATATACGTACATATACATTCACACACGCATACGCACACACTATATATACATAATACAGATATATATATATATATATATATATATATATATATATATATATATATATATATATATATATATATATATATATATATATATATATATATACATACACACACACACACACTCATATATATATATATATATATATATATATATATATATATATATATATATATATATATATATATATATATATATATATATATATATATATATATATATATATATATATATATATATATATATATATATATATATATATATGTATGTATGTATGTATGTATGTATATGTGTGTGTGTGTGTGTGTGTGGCTGTGTGTGTGTGTATAGGCTAGCTACTGCCTCAGCCGCTGCGACAACTGAGGTAGGGGTGGTGCCTGTTACAATGTCATCTGGTAAGGCATTGACTGTAGCATTGACTGTAGCATTGACACCTTCTGACACTGCCTGTTTCTCTCTCGATCTTCTGGCAGGCTCCTCTGCATTTGCTGCACTTCGGTGACAAGCTGGACCATAGCCTCATGTAGGGACTGGACCGTTAGAGTCTTGTCTTCTGAGGACATGGCTGGTAAGGAGGACGAGGGAGGACTCTTACCCGGCTTAGAAGGTACTCTCTCCATAGGATGGGAGAGGGATGGTGCTGTAGATTTGGGATCTGACAGAGTTACTATTATAAGCTCAGACACGGGTTGCAAGGCAGTCCTTGGGAACGAGCTTTTGCTGCTGACAGGGAAATCTGGAAGGCAAGACTACTGCTGGTAGAGATGCTAGCTCTCGGGCAGCCACTGGTTACACGGCTTTGCTAGTGGTTGAGAGGGGGCCTGGACTGGAATTTCCTAGAGGGAGATCTCAAGAATGCTTTTGCTCGGGCTCTGTCTCTGATGCAGACTCTGACTCTGGCACTGGCAGTACATATATGTCATATTCGGAAAGGGAACTAGACGTCCCCTCCGAAAGTTCAAGACTTTGAGGGGGGGCCAGGTGTAGGCTCTGACTGTACCTCGACATCAGGGATATACTGCAAAGCAGCACCTGATGGAGAATGAGAAGTTGCAGGATTCTGGTAAGGCATAAAGTGTTTCCTATGGTGAGGGTTCTGACCTAAGAGGAGGTCATAGCCTCCAGGAAGAGTTTTGGCTACTCCAAGAGTGCTTATCCTACTTTTGTGGGGTAGTGTTGTTACCCTCAGTCAGACAGTTTGGAGAGTAAGCCTGGAGCCATTGATGCCTTGAATGGTCAAGGGTTTTTTATCTTCAATTTTGGCACTGGCTGGCACCTTATCTTGCCTGATGAGGGGGTCTTGGGAGGCAGTGTCTTCAAACGCAATGACCAGTTGGGGCCTGGTGCAACCTCTGGAAAGTGCAACAGTTATAGGACCTGCACTGGGGGTCCTAATGAAAAGTTTGGAGTTGATGCTAGAGCAACAATGGCTGGGGAGGACTGTTTGGGTCGATTCTTATAGTTCTGGGTAAGCCCATATGATTGGCATGCCTGGCAGAACGCCTGGCTCCAGTCCCTTTGGGGTGACATGACTGTAGAGTTAGGTGGATGTGTCGGTTTGGAGGAATTAGGAGGCATGACTGCCATCTTTGAGTGGCACTGGGCCCCAGAATGTCCTGGTTTCCTGCAGTGCTGGCATATAGGTTGTGAAGAAGAATTCTGCTTGGGCCCAACTGGTGTACAGGAAGGCCTTGATGGATTTATATGTCTGGAGATGGAATAAGGATGCTGGAACTCATAATTGCCCACTAGCTGACAGCAATCATTGGAAGTGGTGGGCTTCTTTTCAGTAATGCAAAGGGCTAGTTGGTCATGGGCTTAATGCCATAAGTCCTCAATCTGAATTCTGTTTTTCAGGTCTTCGAATTCTGTACTTTCCATGGACTCCAGCCAGTGGGTAAAAGGTGTGGGCTTACTTGAAGGACCAATCAGACCAGGATGACCAGCGGCTTTGGGAAGGCCATGTCAATGCCGACGCTAATGTTCAGGGCTGAACTTGCAAGAGGACTTGCTTGGGGTCTCCCCTTTGACCATTTTCCAGCTTATGGAGGGCGTCCCGTCCCTTTCCCAGCATGTGCTTGGTTTGGATCAGAGCCTTCTCTTTAGGGTGATGTGTTGTACTGGTCAAAGAGGGCCTCCACTTCATCCACCCATCATGTAGGGTCCAAGTCATCCCATTTTGGGATGAGTGTGGTGATGGTGGAGAAGGATGAATGCTCTGACGGGGGTGGAGCATTAGCTCGCTGCTGAGCCAGTTCTAATGCACGCTAACACTCCTTTTCCTTCTCCTGATGCTCCCTTTCCTTCTCCTCTTGTCTCAGCTTTTCCAGTGCGAGCTGATGTTCTCGTTTTTCCTTTTCTTTCTCTTGTCTTGCCTATTCCATCGGTAATGCTTGCTCTCTTTCTTTTTTTCCCTTTGACACCACCTTTCTTTCCTTTCTTGCTCTTCTTTTTCTTTCTCCTTTCTCTCCCTCTTAGTGGCTGCTACTTCCTTCGTGGCAAATTGTGTCACCTGCTCCCCTTTCAGCCCCATGCCTTTCCCCGACTCTAGAAAACAAGGTGGTCGTCAACCATTACTAGTGTCTAGCAAGTAGAGGTTAAGCCTCATTTCAGAAAACTCGCAGGAGGATGTTGGCCGAGCAAGCAATTGCACAGAAAGGAAATGGTGCTCTGATATGTACAGAAGTAGGTAAAACGTGGCATTATGCAGAATTAAACATTGGTAAGGAAGTGAACTTAAGTATAGGCTTCACTGCTAATGGCATGCTCCTGTGAAGACTGTGAGTATCCCACAGAGAAGGCGACATGGTTAGAGGGTGCCGCCTACCACAGGGGCACCCTCTAACCATGTAGCCGTCTCTGTGGGATACTCACAGTCTTCACAGGAGCATGCCATTAGCAGTGAAGCCTATACTTAAGTTCACTTCCTTACCAATGTTTAATTCTGGGAAGGCTACCCAATAAGTGAGTGTACCTGGTAGTGGCTACACTGTGGTGGGGTGCAGCTGTGGTGAGCTACACGTCGCTGGAGTGTTCCTGAGAAGGATCCACTGTAAGAGATTGCCCCTTTGAAGACAGTCACACTACGAATGAGTGCTTCTGAGAGAGGTCACACTATTGTGGAGTGCAAGCCTGTGTAGGCTACACCGCTGATTGAGTAAATTTGCTCTTGATGCGCGGCTTGTTCAGAAGAACAGTTGGTTGTTCCAAAGAATGGTTGGTCTGTTCCGAAGAACAGTTGGGTTTGTTTGAAAAATGGTTGGGTTTGTTCCAAATAGCACAATAATTAAAATGGTACAAAAGTGCTAGTCTAATCAGTTGAACAAGGTGATTAATGGGTTTACCAAAAATGTAAAACATTTACACACAGTGCCTTGTAATACCCAAGGTTAGAATAAACAACTTACAATATAGGACTGTTTAAATGAAGCACGCAAATAATCAAATGATAATGTTACTTCTCCCAGTAGGACAAGGAATGAACATCACTAACGGGGACAATAGATTTGCAGTAATGAAAACGATAAGGGTAAATGATGGAAAAATGCTTCTCGCTGAAAATGGCTTAGGAAGACGTGTCCGTCTTATGTTGAAGGTGAAGTTAAGTAAAAGATTGAAATTCTCAGTCGAATGATGAAATGACTTACTCGGAGCCCAGGAATTAGATTAAGAGACAATTTATCATCCCAAGTATTTTGTTGCAAGGAAGGTTAGCCCAGCAACTACGGAGAAGACTTCCTTAAATAGGCTGTATGAAAGGTTTCCCCTTGATGTTTACGAAATAATATGAAGCAAACGAAAAGAATTCCTAACCCCTACCACGTTCATAAACGTGCACTAAGGTTGAACTAAAAGGAAGACACAAAAAAACATGGGACAGGTGTGTGCGAACACTACGTTAGATTACCCCCTTGTATTATCTGTGAAATAAAAAACGGGCTTGGCAGGCGTAGGCACCATGCCAGTTACTGTATGGCAGAACACACATATGCACTCACACTAACCATTTGAAAAGTGATATTGCAACTTCTCTTCTGGGTGAAATGATGCACGTACTGATTTATAGACTATATATATATATATATATATATATATATATATTATATATATATATATATATATATATATATATATATATATATATATATATATATATATATATATATATATATATATATATATATATATATATATATATATATATATATATATATATATATATATATATATATATATATATATATATATATATATATATATATATATATATACATATATACATATATATATATATATATACATATATATATATATATATATATATATATATATATATATATATATATATATATATATATATATATAAATATATATATATATATATATATATATATATATATATATATATATATATATATATATATATATATATATATATATATATATATATATATATATATATATATATATATATATATAATCAAAAAGCTACAAACGTCCTTTAATATCCAATTTGCTCTACCTCGGAAATAATATATTTTCATATATGTTACCGAAGGGGAATTTTTTAGTTAATAAAATTCCCCTTCGGTAACATATATGAAAATATATTATTTCCGAGGTAGAGCAAATTGGATATTAAAGGACGTTTGTAGCTTTCTGATTGTACTATGAATCACGGTGATGTGATAAATATATATATATATATATATATATATATATATATATATATATATATATATATATATATATATATATATATATATATATATATATATATATATATATATATATATATATATATCTGATAGAAAGAGTAAAACCAGTATATACTTGTGCATTAAACATCCTTTATTCAGTTATGACTACCGGTTTCGGAGTGACTGTCTCCATCATCAGGTCTTGAAACAAAAACACAAAGAAAAAATTGGTAAATCAGCAAATCACAAACGATCATTGGAATACAGTAATATTATAATATTATACAAATTTTTGTATAAAACTGTCAATGTACAAGCATAAAAAAACGAAACAAAACAAAACTAAAAGAAAAAATACTTGCAACTTGAAGGTATACAAGTACATACAAGAAAAATTCAAAACCCAGCATCTCCGCTGACCTCTCGTTGTTACTGAAGGAAGGTTTCAATTTTAAAGTGCACAGGCTTTCCAATATTGCCAGGTTTTTTCGTTTGTTTATGCTTGTACATTACTAGTTTTATATAACCTTTTGTATATCATTGTAACATTACTGTATCCCAATGATCGTTCGTGATCTAGTGATCTTTCAATCTTTTCTTTCTGATTTTGTTGTCAAACCTGATGATGGGGACAATTACAATTCCTTATGTTAGGTATATTGATGACACCTTCGCTCTATTTAAAAATGACTTTGATATTGACTCTTTTTTTAACATATGCCAATTCTAAGCATAACAATATTAAATTTACTCTGGAAAAAGAAGTGAACAATCAATTGCCTTTTTTAGACGTTCTTGTCACCAGAAGTGATAGCTCTTTTAATACTTCTGTTTTTAGCAAGAAGACGTTTACTGGTTTAGGATGTAATTACTACAGCTTTTGTTTTTATAATTTTAAACTTAATTCTATTTT
>JANJGK010007411.1:27500-31495 GCA_039081455.1 Macrobrachium rosenbergii | reverse complement strand
GCGAGGCCCCTGGAAGCTGCCGTATGCAAATAATCTAACGTTAACAGCAGAATAAGGAGAAGCCTTACATGTGCTTGAAAGACGTTGAGAGGAATGGAGAAAACAAGACAGTAAATTATTGTAAACAAACAAAGCTGCGTTGTCTAGAAAAGAAGCATAGTAAGGAGTATCGATGCGTGAAATATATGAGCTAACAGCGAAGAGAGGAAGGGGGAGGAGGAGGAGGAGGAGGAGGAGGATGAGGAGGAGGAGGAGGAGGAGGAGGAGCAGAAGGAGAAGGTGGAGCAGGAGAAGGTGGAGGAGGAAGAGGAGGGTCATGTGTTGGAAGGACGGCCCTTTGAGGAGGGAGACTATTTCTGTAACTATGATATGGTGGCGACATCTTGGACTTGTTTGATTTTATGAAATTTAGGCTGTGAAACCAAGTACTGGGGTACATACGGCCATTCAGCGCTTAAGACAGTGAAAAGAGGGAGTTAGATTGGTTGAACATCAAGATTAAGAGATCCAGAAAATAATTGAGATGAATTACTGGGATCTAAAGGTAGAACTTGGGGAAAAACCCCTCAGTTGCAACCAAGAAGTGACAGGTAGAGAGGGTGGACGGCAAGACTGAAGAACGGAAGCAGAAATGGAGATAGAATAAAAAGCTAGAAAGTGGTTGCAGTTAGGGGCCGAAGGGACGCTGCAGACACCCTTCAGTAATACCCACAGTGCACCACGTAAGATGCACTGACTGCATTTTCTCCCTACGTGGGCGACGTCTTGGATGAAGTGCAAATTAGTTGACACCATGGAAGGGATTATTCGATAAGTAAGCAATAACAGTTCTATGGCGCATTTATAAGACTACCTCGTAATGATCTTAATGCTTCCATTTCCCAGTTTCACGTAACCTTCCGTCATTATTGTTATTTAAACTTCGTCTGGATACAGGTTTTAAGTTTCTGTTTACTTCGGCCTAAAGACGAAAGCCTAAAGATGATTTGGTTTTAACATATGAATTCAGGTTTATTCATCGTCACTCTTGAAATTACCGTGAAAGCTGTAACAGTTCTGCATGTGTACGTGTGTTTGTTTGTGTGTGTATGTGTGTGTGTGTGTGTGTAGTCACCTCTTATATCTGTGAATGAGTAGAAAACTCGAGGATAAATAATTTTGGCTTAATTTGTTTGTAGTTACTCAGGGATACCTTAAACTTCTGTAATCTGTTATTTGTCAGCGTGTAACGTTTGGCTGATTCTTGCTCTGAGTAATATATATATATATATATGTATATATATATATATATATATTATTTATATATATAATGTACATATGATGTAGCCTATATATATATATATATATATGGGTCCTGGTGGTCTAGTGGTCATGACACTAGCGCCATCATAGATAAGGACCCGGTTTCTCTATTTGCTGGAGAGGCGGAACGATTTACGCCTCTGTTAAAACCCGTGTATTTCTGTTAATATAGGCTAAGAATTGGGTATTTGTTAAAGAGTTGATTATACGTATATGATATATATATAATATATATACTATATACTGTATATATATGTATATGTATGTACATATGTATACATATATATATATATATATATATATATGAATACATATATACATATATATTATATGTGTGTCTATGAGATGTATGTACAGTATGTTTGTATATATACACATACTGTATACATAAATACTCATCATACTTGTACATAATGTATTAGCCTCGGTAAATGAATATATAACGAATAGAAAAATTGCACTTTAAAATGATAAGACATTTCACTGACGTAAAGACTAATTTGAACATTAATGTTGCCCTATGACCTTGGGAACTAGTTTTTTTTTTTTATTTTCGTCCCTTTTTTTTTTTCTTTCACTGCCCATCACTTTAATGGAACTGCCCAGAATGGCGATTCGTCGTTATCATTTGCGACCTTGGGGTAGGCGTATCCCGCCGTGTTTTGATAAGCAAGGAATTTTTTCTTATAAGATTAGGAAAATGGGGCTTTTTTTCTATGTATTATTATTATTATTATTGATGTTGCTGTTGTTGTTGTTGTTGTTGTTGTTGTTGTTGTTTTATGATATAAATCAAGAATTATAAAAATAAATTGTATTATATAAAAGGTAACAAATAATACAAATATTATTATTATTATTATTATTATTACTAATATTATTATTATTATTATTATTATTATTATTATTATTGTTGTTGTTGTTGTTGTTGTTGTTGTTGTTGTTGTTTTATGACATGAATCGAGAATTATAAAAATAAATTGTGTTATATGAAAGGTAACAGAAATAATTTGTTATTATTATTATTATTATTATTAATTATTATTATTATTATTATTATTGCTGTTGTTGTTGTTTTATGATATGAATCAAGAATTATAAAAATAAATTGTATTATATGAAAGGTAACAAATAATACAAATATTATTATTATTATTATTATTATTATTATTATTATTATTATTATTATTATTATTATTATTATTATTATTTTATAATAAGAATCCATAATTATATAAATAGATTGTATTACTTGTAAAATTAAACAATTTACTTATATAATCGTGGATTTGTTTATATAACGGTTTAATCACGATATTGTGAATTTCTTAGCATTATTATTATTATTATTATTATTATTATTATTATTATTATTATTATTATTATTATTATTATTACTGAAAACAACTGTAGAACAATGACGATGGTATTAGAATAATAAAAATTGATGGTAGCTTATAATTATTTTCACAGCAGCAAAATTATTACATAAAATGATGTAAAGGTAGTGAAAATATTATGAAAATAAAAAAAAACGTAGAACAACATTAACGACAGACAATGGTGAAAATAATAATAATAATAATAATAATAATAATAATAATAATAATAATAATAATAATAATAATAATTTTTGATATTGTTGGAATTGTCGTTAACATCATTATATTTGATAAATTTCTATTATAATTTGTTGCTGTTATTATCGTCGTTATGATTCATTATAAATGCTCACGAGTCTTGTACTTGCTCGGGATGAATGGAAGTGGAACACAGAGTGGCCATCAAGTTCAATAATGATTTTACCTAAATCATTTACTTACTCTTATCCTTCCCATTGGAGATTTAAGTTGATAGATGAACAAGAAAAATAAAGGAAATTTTCTCATTTTAGAGTTGGAACTCTCTCTCTCTCTCTCTCTCTCTCTCTCTCTCTCTCTATATATATATATATATATATATGTATATGTATATATTATATATAGAGTATAGGCTATATATAAAGAGAGAGAGAGAGAGAGAGAGAGAGAGAGAGAGAGATTATGGATAAAAGAACCATAAGCTGAGAAAGATACAGTAAAATTTAAAACAAATATAAAAGAGAATAGACATATGTTTACAGAACCTACTTTCGACGTCTGATCTTATATATGAAATTAACTTTGGGATTTATTGAAGGCCTTTTAAAATGTCACAAATCCTCCGTGGTTATTAAGCCTCATCCAAGAAAGGAAAAAGTGGCTAGCGAACCTTGGGAGCCGTTGATATATATCACGTGGGTGTTGTTTGTAAAGTAGAAGTTATAAAATGGGAGTTTGGATGTAAACATCGGAAAAATAATGCCGAACATTCTTAGAATTTTTATAAAGGTAAATAAGAACGCAGCGGGCAGTAAATCGATGGAATAATCTTCGTGCAAGGAAAAAGAACCCTTTCGGTAATGTACATTCCCGTTCAGAAAATAATGTTTAGAAGTATGCGTAGAACCATTAGTATCTCGTACTATAATAGTTAAACGAGTATGCCATTTAAAATAGAATATAATGGATACCGCAGCTCTCTACCAAACTTCTTCTTTTTTTTTTTTGTATTTTTTCTCTAGCCTTTAAAGAGTTTAAAAATGCTATAAAACCCACGAGAAGATGAATATTGAGTTTGAAGATAAGCCGTCAAACCAGACAGTTTTCTGTAAA
>JANJGK010007411.1:0-22500 GCA_039081455.1 Macrobrachium rosenbergii | reverse complement strand
ATATATATGTGGGTATATGTGTATATATATACACATATGTATATATATGTATATCTATATCTATAATATATATATATATATATATATATATATATATATATATATATATATATATATATATATATATATATATATATATATATATATATATATATATAAGTGCTTGTGAGTTTTTGCAGTGTGGGTGCAAGGAGACAGGGAGAAAATTTATAGATACACGTAAGATAGATTTATTGCCAGACAGAAGATGAGAGAGAGAGAGAGAGAGAGAGAGAGAGAGAGAGAGAGAGAGAGAGAGGAAACTTCGTATTTAACGTAACATTTATCTTTTTATTCAACTATCAAAATAGCAACATGCTTTTTGTTACGCAAATAGTTTCACAGGACGATAACAGATTCTTCAAAATGCGCATTTGCATGTTAGGATCATTCCTCTAAGATATTAACCAACGGCGATGTAAGATCATTCACAATAACGACTCGAACAAATAGACTCGTCCTATTGTAAGGTACGGTTCCCGAGGGTGGAAAACTCCATGAGTATAAAACAAAAGCGCAATACTGACAGAGCAGACGATGCCTCATTAACGTCGAGAAATCATCGTAAAATTCGCAAATGCAGTCATTAAACTCCACGGATATTATAACTTACCGTCAAAGACAACACAATAATCGCCCGGTGAAACACGTCAGTTTAATCTTATTTAGACTTTTTTGTTTCGAGAATTGATGTGACACCCTGTAACGAGGTTTTTCATTCCGTCTATTGAACCTTGTCTGTACTCGCCGCGAAACAACTTATTGTTTGTGTTCGGCTTTCTAATATTTTTTTGTCGCAGGATTTCATTGTTTTTTGTTTTTGCTGTTTTTTTCACGTTTTTCTCCCGTTTCGTCATGTTCATTTTATCTTTTCTTCCAAGTTTGTTGCCTCTTGTCAGAGTTCTTCATTTTTTATGTTTTGGTTTTCCATGTTTTGTTGTTTATTTTCAGTCTTCGTGTTTTTATTGTTTGTGTTTTTAAATTCTACTTTTGCTTCTTCGTGTCCTTTTTTTGTAAGTTTTTGCCTTGTTCATTCTCGTGAAACATCTTTCACTTTTCTAATTATTTAGAAATAATTTTAGGTTGTTTGTATTATTTTCATATAAAAATTTCAGTATTAGAAATATAGCGGTCAATACTAACATTAATGTCATAATGGACATTATCAGTATAAGTAATACCAGTCGTAGTTGGAATTCATTTGAATATCATTATACGGAGAGAAATTTTGTCCCATCACTCGGTTTGTTAGTTGAAATAATCTGGTTTTTTTGCCGAGTGGTCTTGTAAAGTTGAATGATGATCCTATATTATCGCTGTGCTGTAATTTTTATTGTTCTGATAATTCTGTAATGCCCTTGGATTATGTTGCTGAAAATAATTCCACCCTCTCTAACAATTGTTTTATAGTGCGGCTGCGAGGTTTTCCTCCTGTTACCTTTCAAACCTTGCTGTCAGTTTCCCTCAGCGCTGAATGACCTTATAGGTCCCAGCATTGGCATTTGGCCTAAACTTTATATTCATTCCAATTCAGTTCGGAATAATGTACTGACATTGACGTTAAATAGAGTTTCTTCAGAGTTGCCGAAAAATGGTGTAGCAGCATTGCTGAAACTTGATCCTATAATACTGTATAATGATTCTGAGTGGGAAATATACAGTAATGCAAAATGGTGATTTTATAATGCTGCAGTGTAGCTTAATGATTCCGAACTGTTTCTCAGTCATGATTATGGCGTATCGTTAAGCGGTTATCTTTGGGTGTTGCTCTGTGATTCTCTTTCAGTGTTGATGAAGTTGTCTTGCATTGCAGTAATCTAATAATGCCCAATTATCAAGCTGCAGTAATTTATGCAGGCAATGGAGCGTGCACCGAGATTCTACTGTACTTTTAGGCTCAAAGACGATGCATTGAATTGCCAAGGGGGCTGGGTTTAACGCGTACGAGAATTTCAGATTTTTCAGAACCGGAATTTTTTTATTCATATTCTTGTGTAAAGAGAGTTTCTAGGACCTCCTCTTCAAGTTCGACATCGAATTTTAAAAATGTGAAAAACAGATGGTGTTTAGAAGTCAGATAACTTTACGTAGATATTGTAGCAATTGAAGTTTGTCAGAGGTAAGTAAAAGGATAATACTGGAGGAAGTTTATTGATGCAGCCTTTGCAACAAGAGTTATAAAGATCGGGCATGACTAAAAAGAAATAAATAATTCTCTTTCAATGCAGATCGACTAACGTGTACACCACCACCTTTCTCTTCGTACTTTCCCTTCCATGTATTTTGCAGAGATCGTCTTATGTCACTTAGTACGCACCGAGTCACTTATTTTACAAAGGGAGCCATTTACTCTACTCTGTGTAAATTTATAATACGCAAGTTTTACCTTATTTCACAAATTGATACGATCATTTGACCTAAGCTCAAATATACTCATATTTTACAAATGAATTATTTTATTTAATACGCAAATATTCCCTTTTTTTCTCAGTGGGATTCAGATATTTTTACCTAATGCTTACGTATTATCTCATTTCATAAGGAGATTCCCTTATTTTAACTAATGTGTAAATATCTTGCCACCTCACAATCGCATTCTTATATTTAATAAATGTGCCGGTATCCCTTTATTTCAAAAAGCGATTCATTTATTTTAACTAATGCATAAATACTCATATTTTCAGATAGAGCTTCAAAGATTTTTACCTTTTGGGCAAATGTCCCCATATTTCATAAAGTTACTTTACGTTGTTTCCAAGACCCACATATTTTGCATAATATGCAACGTTCCACTTATTATGCACTGTGAGCTGGGACCCACCGGTTTCCCGAAGGGACCTATCCACTTTACGTGGTACCCCGAGAACCAGTCATTTTACAGAAGGATCTGCTTATTTGACATAATACGCCAAGATCCACTTATAATCTCGTCCACCCAAAGACAATTTCTCTCGTCGAAGCCTTGACAGAATCATCCGTTTAGCTTCCTAATAGGGGATGATTGAAGGAGATCAGCCCTCTTAATTATGCACCTGTACCTGTCCATACATTCCGCTCTGAGGTGGAGTGGGAGCTCCTTCTGTTTTACATATCTCTCTATATTATGATGTAAGGCTCTCGCGGTTATTTTACTAACGTAAAACCATAGTATTATTTTCGCTGCGATTATTTAGTGTTTGCCCTTAGCGAGATGGGAGAGTAAAATGTAGATGTTACTTCATTTTCTTCCCTACCCTACCCCCTATGCCCATATTCCTCCTCCCCCCTTCTCCCCCTCCGCCTCCCCCTCCCCCTTCGTTCAGCGCTGGTAACACCGGTACCGCCATCCTTTCCTTACAATTTTGTTGGTATAAATTCTCTTAGATTATTATTATTTTAGCTATTTTCCGAACACAAAATCGTTTCCCTCAACAGGGGAAGCTGGAGTGAAAAACAGTGCAACTTTTTACCATAATCATGCTTTAAATACTGAATTGTGGTTGTACTGTTTGTGCTGAAACTTCCACAACATTAATTTCAGTATACAGTTATACAGAGACTCATCAGCATCGTGTTAAAAAAACCCTTCACTCCTACAAACACGTTTTCGCCCCTCTTTGATATTAAGGCCCTTTCCAGGACCTCCTCCATGTTATCAAACCAGCACTTGCTAAGTTTTACTCTGCTTTTCTCTCCTAACACTTTCAAAGTACACATTGTTTTTATTAACTTATATTCTATTCCCACCTGACCCAACAACCTCACAAAACCATGATCCTTCCTTTTATTTACACTAATTTTTTACCACTCAATTCTTTTTACATTATCTATACAACGAAGACAGTTCATCTCAGCAGATTCAGGCTTTGTTCTTCATTCAAATTAAACATCCACATAGACACCCCAGTTCTCTTCACTTTTTTTTGCTGCCTTTCCCAATTTATTTATTCTACCCATTCAACCTATTCTGCTCGTTCTACTCATCATCCGTTGTAATTACTCTCAAAACAACCACTTCCATTCTTCCACATCCACACCAACATTCATTGCTCTTCCTTACTGACTTCCATTTACATTTGTAACCTTGTTCTTGCTCACATTTGCTCTCAACTCTCTTGTCTTGCAAACACTTTCAAACTCTTACACTGGTTTCTGCAGTTTCCCTACACTATCCCTCATCAGTGCTGTATCACCTCTAAGCAGCAACCATTTTTCAAGACCATCCCGTTTCATTTTCGTATCTGTACATTCTAAAAGCTGCCTGTTTATTAGTTTTAAAAACTTGTCGTCTAAATCAAACAACCTTAACAACCTCTCTGCTACAGGTATCAGTTCTTTTTTCTTGGTGCATGTATCCCGCATACAACATTTTACCTTTACTTTCAGTCCTCCCACATAGTTGTTCCATAGCAAACCCTTGTGCAAACTCCTTTATCTATGTCTAAACCTACTGTTACTGCTATTCCTACAATGGTGTCTATTAGCTTTTCCTATGTACAGTGGAACAGTGATTCTTCTCAGCCATCTCTTTGGAACCTTCTCATCATCCAGACATACCCTGTAAACCCTTGTCAGCCACTCAGTCACGTATCACCACGACACCGCAGCATCTCTATTGTAATCCCATCAACTCCAGATATCTTTCCATTCTTCAATCTCTTAATTCCCTTCCTTATGTCCTCAACAGTCACTCCCATATGTATTGTCAAACTTACAGTAATCCTTTCCACACTTGTGTCGTTCACCACTGCCTGTTTTCTCTTTTGCAGATTGAACAAATCAAAATACATCACTGACCCACGACTGTATTTACTTCAGACAGCATCTCTCCAAATGTCTTTTTTTTAAGATCCATTTCTTCACTTAACTTTTCTCTCTGCATTTACTTCCGTGAAAGACAACCCCTTTTTATCATGAAGCCCTTGCTCATCATATCACCTCTGTTTTTATCAACTGCTTTCTTTTACTCTCTCATTTCTTCTTGTACCCTGTTCATTCTCGTGTATATCTGTAATTGTGCCTTGACTATTCTTTTTTCCTTCAGCAAACCTTTTATTTCCCTTGGAAACTGTGGATTTCTAGTTATAAAGCTTCCTTCCATATACATTTCCACTAAACCCTCTGCATTCTTATCTTATGGAGGGACTCCTTACCTTCCAACAACAAAACTTTTGCTTTCAACTACCTTTGCATTTAAATAACTAGCGACCTCACCCTTTCGTACACCCTAAACACAGCCATGTATACTTTCAATCTTATGTTTTTCCATTCCTGGACCATATAAACTCAATATTACAGCTTTTTCTCATACTACACTCGAGGTTACCCCTACAGTACTCGAACTGGATGGCCAGAATCTTGTCCGCACGACATATGCTACCCCGTCCGTAGCTGTACACTTTCAGCTACCTCAGACACATTCAGTCTGGTCTTCCCTTTCTTTTGTCCCACTGAGTGCCAAAGGGTCAAGCTATCTCTCCTTAAACAAATAAGTATCAGACATTGCTTCTCTCCTGCACCACATCTGTTACAAATCTACAGTGATTATATTGATGTATAATGTATCTGAATACAGTGTGACACTGCGGATTTCTTTAACACAGAATTTTGAGTCAAATTAGGGTACTACATTGATTTATGATTATTATTGAAAGTTAGTCGTTTTTCATTTTAAGGACGTCAGTAATTTCTTTTGGACAGAAAATATTACAAGAAGAATGGAAGGCTTATCAGGGCCTGTTTGAAGGAAAAATTATTATTTGAAATTGAAGGAGGGAAGGAAGATATAGTTTGGGACAGACCTTCTTGCTTTGAGGAAAGATGATTGTCAAATTAGTACATCGATCCGAAACTTCATATCATAATGATTAATCTGCCGACTATCCTGTATGTTTGTGCAACATGTGAATATATTTTCATCTTATATACAGTACACAAACAGATTAGATTTAGCCAAACAAAATATTTACTATTGAATCTAACGAAAAAACTGAGTAAAACGTAATATTTCGATTTTTTTCTCCTTGACTTTAGTAACCCTTTATCCACCCTGAGCGTTCCAGGCTCCATTTTCTATGCTTATCAGGTGACAAAACAATCATCGAAACGATATCGGTACTAAATTATGTCCACGAATCTTCAGTTCTATTGGGAAAATGAATCGACAACGAATCGCTAACCAAGAAAATTCGCAGAGAAGAATGTTTGTTTAGAGTGTCCTCAGTACATTTAAAGTGCACCTGTACAGGTGAGCGTGCGATGCCCATTAAAGGCATAAGGTCGTGCGCACAATCCGGAAGTATTTACGAGCAATTACAGGCGTCTGGGGAGCCTTGTTTGACCGGTGTTTATATGCATAGCTATGAGCCTAGGCGCTTGCATATATGAATATGATTCAGGACGCATGCAAAATTTGCATAGAGATATGAAGATGCACGGACTCACGAGTTAATTGCCAGGTTGTCGGTTGTCCTAGCTTTGTAATAGCTACATACGCACACGTGTGTGTATGAGTGTATGTATGCGTAAACTTACATCTCATCAAAGACATTTCACTTCGAAGTAGAAGTCGCCGGAGAAGAGAAGCACTGAAGCGTTAACCTGGAGTCATATAAGGGGAACGGGAACCAGAAATGTGTGTGTATAGATATGCATGTGTAAGTGTATATGTGTGTGTGTGTGTGTCTGTGTAGGGCTGTAGCCTCGACCAGAAGGGCGTCGTCAGGGATAAACCCTCTTGTGTGTGCGCCACACGCCACAACAGGTCCACCGGGAGAGGGAATTAGACCGGAGACGCCAAGATTATTATGTGGTGTATTTTTATTCTGGTCTTTTGCTTAATGAAGAAAGAGGGAGGGAGCGAGGGTGGTGGAAAATTCAAAGCAGGAAAGGATAATAATGTGGGAGAGAGAATGGGAGATATCAGCAGGGCTTGGTAAATAGTGAAAAATTGGTAGATGAATGAGAAATAATGAAAAAAATTGGGTAGGAAATAATGGGACAATTGAAGGAAGGTGAAAAATAATGATAATATTGGAAAGAGGAATGTAAATAATGAGTTATAAAAGGTGGAAAGGAAAATGATGAAAAGATATTGAAGAGGAATGGAAATAATGAAAACATTATAAGGGATGGTAAGCGAGAAAAGAAACTAAGGGTGGAGGTACGGAAAATATTGGCAGAAATGGATATGATGAAAATACTAGAGGGGACATTAGACAATAGAGAAAATCGATGGGAAAAGAAAAATAATGAAAATATTGGAAAATGATGGAAATCTCATTAAGATATTGGAGTGGACCCGGAGAAAATAAGTGTACTGAAACGGGGATGGAAAGTAATAGAAACATTGGAAAATAATGAAAATATTGGAAAATAAAAATATTGGAAAATAATGAAAGTACTGGAAACTAATGAAAATATTGGAAAATGATGAAAATTTTGGTAAATAATGAAAATACTGGAAAATAGTAAACATATTGGAAAATAATAAAAATATTGGAAAATTATGAAAATACTGGAAATAATGAAAATATTGGAAAATAATGAAAATACTGGAAAGTAATGAAAATATTGGAAAATAATGAAAATACAGGAAAATAATGAAAATATTGGAAAATAATGAAAATACTGGAAAATAGCGAAAATACTGGAAAATAACGAAAATAATGAAAATACTGGAAAATAATTAAATTATTGGAAAATAATGAAAATACTGGAAAACAATGAAAATATTGGAAAATAATGAAAATACTGGAAAATAATGAAAATATTGGAAAATAATGAAAACTGGAAAATAATGAAAATATTGGAGCGTGACTGGAAGAAGGAAAATATGGGTGAGAAAATGAAAAGTAACGGGATATTGGAGGGGAATGTAGGAAGGAAATTATTGATGGGAAAATGCAACATGATTAACATACTGGAGAGAGAATGGAAAATACTGGAGAGGAGATGAAAAGTAACGAAAATACTGGGATGGATGGAAAAAAGTTAAGAAATATTGAAAGGGACATGGAAAATAATGAAAATACTGAAGGGAAAATAATAAAGAAATATTGAAAGGGACATGAAAAATAATGAAAATATTGAAATGGAGATGAAAATAATAAAGAAATATTGAAAGGGACGTGGAAAATACTGAAGGGGGAATGGTAAGTATCGTAGGGAAGGTGGAGAACAATAAAAGTATTAGGAAGGGATGGAAATTGCTGGACACATTGGAAGAGGGATAATTAATAAAAAGATATACCAAGGGGGAAAGGAAAAGAATTACGGTATTGCATGGGCTATGTAGTTAATGAAATTAGTTTAGTAAGAAGAGAAATTTTGTGGGGGACGCCTAGCAAATGGCCAACTTTAAGGTGGAGTGTCAAATGTTGAAAGCTGGGAAATAATGAGCTTATTTAGAAGGGGAATAGAAAATAATGAAAGTTAAATTATGCTTTTTTAATAGTAAAATACTGAAGTGTTTTTCTTCGTATGAGTGGCAGAAACTAAAGGAATTTGAATTATGAAAGATTTTCCCTTTAATTCAGGTTAAATGTAGTGCGTTTAGGGGGGAAACGAGTGTCCAAATCATTCTCAGCATCAATTGTTTTTTTTCACTTTTAGTTTTCTGTAAAAGAAAACTATTGTGCCGGCTTTGTTTGTCCGTCCGCACTTTTTTCTGTCCGCACTTTTTCTGTCCGCCCTCAGATCTTAAAAACCACTGAGGCTAGAGGGCTGCAAATTGGCATGTCGATCATCCACCCTCCAATCATCAAACATACCAAATTGCAGCCTTCTAGCCTCAGCAGTTTTAATTTTATTAAAGGTTAAAGTTAGCCATAATCGAGCTTCTGGCAACTAAATACAGTAGAATAGGCCACCACCGGGCCATGGTTAAAGCCTCATGGGTCGCGGCTCATACAGAATTATACCGAGACCACCGAAAGATAGATAAATTTTCGTAGGCCTTGATTATACGCTGTAGCGGCTGTACAGAAAACTCGATAGCGCCGTAGAAACTTCGCCGCATTTATTTACTTGTTTACACGAGAGATCGATAAGATTAATTGGTCCGTTATTTCTATAAACTTTTGGATATGTCGTATTGCCATTAATGATAAACTGTTATTAATTTGGAGATGGTGCATCTTAAGCTGTCCACGAGATAGGCCTATTCTGCTAACATACGTGTGGATACAGAAAGCGTAACTTCCTCATAGCTCCGTCGGCAGAAGCAGTGGTCTTTATTAGTATTTTTCAGCAGAGGGAATAATGTTAACAACTGCAGTTGCTCATAAACACTTCCGGACCTTGCGCAAACCTTATTCCATTAATGGGCATCACCGACTCACCTGTGCAGGTGTAATTTTAAAGTTCTAAACTCTTTGCAAGCAAACTTACCGGCGACTGTTTGAATCACACCATTCCAGTGTTAATTATATATGTGCGATGCCTTTCAGTAATGGTATTATTCATTCAGCTGTTTTGTTACCAGATATGCAGGGAAAACGCAGGCTGGATCCACAGGGTTGAAAAGGGGATGGCTTAACACTTTTCAGAATATTTTTTCTTTGCTTGTTTTGGGTTGCTGTTTCGTCAGGTTTCTTTGTTTTTCATTTTCGTTTTGTTTGCAAGGTATAAAGTTCAGGCTTTGTTTCTGTACAAGCGCAGATTACATTTTTCTTCTTTGTGTAATGTAAACTTTGAATATTTTCTTTAAAAAACTAGTAAAAAAAAACAAGCCATCATATTTCGACCAATATGCATCAGTCCTCATTTGTGTTATAGTTTTTAAGATACATGTATATATATAATGTATGTGTGTGTATACAGATATGTATGTATGTATGTATGTACATATATAAATACATGCATATTGATATTTAAGTATGTATGTAAATTATATATATATATATATATATATATATATATATATATTTATATAAATATATACAGTATATTATAATTATGACCACTCCATTAGCAAGCCTAATGCATTCATCTCACGGCACTACATATAAGTAGACAGATAATTACCCATGAATAATTTAGTTCCCTTCAAAGTCAATGTCTTTCCTTAATTAGAAAGAAGAAGATTAAGACCCAGTAACCCACAATAACCCCAGAGGAGGCGATAAACTCGCACCTGGAAAAAAGTGAAGGTTATAACGATCCACGAATTCGTAAGGAGCGAGATTTCCGAAATTTGGCGTAGGTGGGAAACGGTTAAAGCTAACTACCTCTTGGCAGTGTAAACAAATATATTTGTGTTGCCTCACTAACTGTACTGCATGATGAGGGGATTCAGGAAATTAAAAGTCGAGTGAGGCGCGTCTTTAAGGGCATAAAAGCCTCTTGCATGAAGTGGATGCAAGGCTGCGGACGTTTTTACAGAACGGGTTCATTATTGTTAAAGTTGAGGGACCACTTCGTCGATGACTGTTACATTTATTCTTATAAGCCAAGTTTTTAGGTGATACACACGCATGCAGGCACAGACACACACACACATACACAGACACAGACACACACATGTATATATGTGTACATATTCATGTATATATATATATATATATATATATATATATTATATTATATATATATATATATATATATATATATATATATATATATATATATATATATATATATATATATATATATATATATTGTGTGTGTGTGTATATATATTGCTATCATACATTGTTTCTCCTATGGAAGGGCTGGCACCAGAAGGGAACAGGTTTTTGATTTCTAAGTAAGTCTTTAGGTCATGAAGTTGCTACCCCCGCACCTTTTCCCTGACCCGAGCAGACGTTCGTATCAATTTATAGCTGGGTAGACTGGTTGGCAGCAGGCCCAGTGTGATTCAAAATCTTAGGCATGCTATGCTGTTCAATCTCATTCTTTCAGTTAACCTAAGAGTAAGTTCTGCATCTGGTAGTCAATCAATTAAGCTTGGTCGCAACTTGGCTGGTTAAGGTGGTGAGACTCGCAACTTATCCCAAGCAACCTCTGAGAACCTGAGGGCTTAGACCCTCTGAAGCCTTCTCTGAGGGAAAAAGCTAATAGCAGTATATATATATATATATATATATATATATATATATATATATATATATATATATATATATATATACATATATATATATATATATATATATATATATATATATATATATATATATATATATATATATATATATATATTATATCGAGGTCAGAAGGAGAGGGAAACAAACACTTGTAAGCCTTCGGCGTTTCGCAACATTCTATTGCATTTTCAAGGCTACAGTGACACACTATATATATATATATATATATATATATATATATATATATATATATATATATATATATATAAATATATATATATATATATATATATATATATATATATATATATATATATACATACATATATGTATATATATGTGTGTGTGTATGTGTTCATCATACACTTTTTTTTTCTGCCAAGGGAGTGCTGGCGCCAGAACGGTACAGCTTGGTGGACTGGCTGGCGGTAGGGCCGGGGGATGGGTGATCCTAGGGCAATGGTTTTCAACCTGTGGGCCATGGCCCACTGGTGGGACATGGGCAGTTCTGAGGGGAGCCATGCCACGGCCATCTTCAAAATAATATTTAAAAGATGAGAAATCATTTACAGTTAATGCAGGCCAGTACTTTCTTTCTGAAATGAAAATGTAACTAATAAAGTTTCCTGAAAAATAATTCCATAAATGAAAATGTAAAGTGTTCTGAAAATGCTTTATAATAATTCTATTATTCATCATTACACAATTCTGAAGGGCAGTCGGCCATGAGTACATAGGGGTGCCAAAAACGGGCCATGGGCACAAAAGGTTGAAAGCCACTGGCCCAGGGCCTAGGCATGCCGTTAAAACCCGTTGTATCAGTTGACCTCAGGAGTAAGTTCTGTACTTGATAGTTGGTCGACTAAGTTGGTCACATCAATGGTGGTGAAGTTGTGAGGCCTCGCAACTTGTTCCAAATAATTTGCTTCAAATAGAACAAGTAATCAACAGCTGTTTCTATGCACATGCATTTTAAATATATATATACACATATATATACATATATATACATACATACATACATATATATATATATATATATATATATATATATATATATATATATAAATTGCATGTGCACAGAAACAATTGTTGATTCTTGTTCAGTCGTGTGCGTATAGTAGCACCTTCCAGGTACTCTAGATGTAAACCATGTTGTTGTGTTGTCAGTTTTCTGTTAAAAATCCATCTTTCAATCATGCTGACAGACGTTTGTCACTCTGGACAACCGATCGGTCTATTGGCGTTGTTGATTTTCAAGAACCTTATTCAAGAATGATAGATTCGGATAAGAAACAGACAACGTGGCGATGGCTTTTATCTGTCTCTTTTTGACATGATTTACCTTTCAGTTTTATTTTTAAACTCCTGAACTTACTCTATATATCCAGTTTATTTTATCTTTAGATAGTAGGTACGTGTATTACTGATCTGCTTTGCTGGTATGTAGGAAACGTTTGGCAGTTTTTAAAGAGAAAAGATATTAGGGTGGAAAGTGCTTCCTGATGATTGTAGCTAGGACCCTCCCAGTTTCATTTACTTAAGAATAATAAGTTTATTAGACACTATTTAGAATTTTATCTATTTTTGTACTGATACCTTAAATTTAACATCGCATGGATTCTTTAGAAACATACTGACTATAAAGTACAGCACAGGAGCTTTCAAACTAAATTTGTACCCTCATCAGAATCGTTTAAACCCAGAGATAGGTTAATCGATTTGATACTATAAGCTGGCGTCACACGTAACTCGGAGAGAGATGATTAACATAAACTCAATGCTAATAGGTATTTTCATAGCAATACATTATAACTAGATTAGAACTTCCCCGACATTTCAGCATTAATTAAAACCATTGAAGGTCAGGAGATAACGATGACGATAATGATGAACGCGATGATAACGAGAAAAAAAAAGCACACAACAGTTGATTCATCAGATTTATGCTACGATAAACGGATAAAAAGTCAGTCTCCCCCTCCTCCAACCTCATCGCCCCGTCAACCCCTCCCCAAACCCCACGCTCCACAGGCTCCTATTTTGAAGGGAGGGCCCACCCCGTGTGCTTTGGTTTTCAGTCAGTTTGATGCTTATCAGCTGATTCTGGTGATAATTGGGTTCTTTGTTGCTGTTGGATAAATGTTTTAATTAGTGCTTGTATCTTTGCATTCTCGTCTTTTTATTTTGTTCGTTGGTTTTTCTTTCTCTTCATCCTGCTTTTGATTGAATTTTATATTTGAAATTTAGACTCTCAAGCCAAGCACAGGGGTGCCTGCGGCCATTGAGTGCTTAAGACAGTGAAAAGGCGGAGTTGGAGTAGTTGGACAGCAAGATAAAAGAGATCCAGAAAGATCTAAAAGTGGAAATGGGAGAAAATCACACAGTTGCTCTAAGAAGTAATAGAGAGGTGGGACAGCAAGACTGAATAAAGGAAGCGAGATTGTAGGTAAAGTAAATGGTTCAAAAAGTGGTGCAGCTAGAGACCTAAGGGACGCTGCCAACACCCTTTAGGCCTACAGTGCATCGCGTGAGGTTCACTGACTGCACTACTCTCCCTGCGGGGCTCTGTATGTTTTCAAAAGAAGGCATTTTATTTTTGCAGACTTGCTTTGCTAGGTAATGGGTTTATAGGATGTTTCTAGATGAATTGTATTGATAATATTAATAATATATTCAAGAACTCAAACACTGAGTGATTTAATTTCATGTTGTTATGTATTTATATATTTTTTTTTTGCAATTTGTTACATCAAGTTATACTTTATGCTTCATTATGGTAACACCTTTTTTGAACATTGAATTTCTGTATTAATTATTATTAGTATAATATGTTTTCCCTTACGGAAGTCTTATAAAAATACCGAAATATAAGACGATACTTTTAAAGGCCGTGGGGATAGGCAACCCAGTGCCATTTTGTGGATATTAGAAATTGCCTTTCCCGTAGGTGAATATTATATGAAAAAATATCTATAAGGTAGCTGTTCTCGTGCGGTCTCGTAACACCCGTCAGTCGACCTCACCCCACATTTACTTCTTGTTTCCTTCCTTCTCCTGCCAAGCTTTAGAATTCTCATCCTTCTTCTCTTTCTTCCGTTTTCCTGACATATAGCCGTTCTTCCTTTTAGAGGCAGGAGTATCACCCTTACTGTGGTTAAGTCCCTCGGTTATTCTCTCCTTTTCTTCCTTCATCCCCTCCTTTATCTCCTTATCTTCGGGCCTGGGCTAGAAAAGGGCATTCGGTTGCCCCACCTGTCAGTTTTTGCTCTTCCCCGAAAAATATTGTGAGCAGTAAGGTGCCTCTCCTTCTCCTGTCAACCCTCGGAAGAAGAAGACCTTGTAGGGTACTTTCTACACAAAATGGCGGGCCTTTTCGCATTTGGCAGACGTCATTCGTATTATGTACTCTTGTATAAAGATGTGACGTTTATTATTATTATTATTATTATTATTATTGCTGCTTCAGCAATAATATTCAATAGAACCTGTTTAAAAGAGGGTCTGCTGCCAAATTATATTATTATTATTATTATTATTATTATTATTATTATTATTATTATTATTATTATATTATTATTATTATTATTATTATATTCCTTGTGATCAAACCAATATTTCACAAAACAGGATATTCATTTTTGAAAACAGACGGTGATGTGTTTGAAAACCTGTTGTTATGCCATATATTTCTCTCGTGAAAGGAAGCACGTCTTATCAGATTTTAACCCCCCACCCCCAAAAACAAGCCATGTCGCAAAAACTGAAAAGAATTATGCCTCCATAAAAGCATCTTACTCGACACAATGGCGGTGGTATTGTCAACAAACACTTTCTCTCTCTCTCTCTCTCTCTCTCTCTCTCTCTCTCTCTCTCTCTCTCTCTCTCTCTCTCTCTCTCTCTCTCGGGAGAATCAGTTTAAAACGAACAACTCGTTCATTATCAAAGTAAGTCATGGTATTTATATTATTATGTTATTAAATCTCTCTCTCTCTCTCTCTCTCTTCTCTCTCTCTCTCTCTCTCTCTCTCTCTCTCTCTCTCTCTCTCTCTCTCGGGAGAATCAGTTTAAAACGAATAACTCGTTCATTATCAAAGTAAGTCATGGTATTTTATATTAGGTAATATGTTATTAAATCTCTCTCTCTCTCTCTCTCTCTCTCTCTCTCTCTCTCTCATCTCTCTCTCTCTCTCTCTCTCTCTCTCTCTCTCATAATCTGCCCAGTCATGTCGCCTACCTACCGTGAAATAACAAGTGATAAACACCTGTGTCATAAATCGCCCGTGAAATAGACCCACTTTGCCGTATAAGACAGGGAAAGGCTGTGACGGTATGCCATCCACTTATAAGGAGTGAGTGCCGTTATTGATGCGGTCATGATATCGAGCCCTGGACCCCGGGACGGGGAGAGTTTTGGGAGGGGGGGTTTGGAGGTCTCCTGATTTAGATGGCAATGTTTTGAAAGTGAAATAGTTTGGATAAGTATGTAATCAAGATCCGTGATTTAGATAGGCGTATTCTATGGTCGTGGGTATATCGTTGTTTGTAATGGTAGAGCTAATATTAATAGTACGTGATTTAGGTGAGTATTTCAAGATTACATGGATTAGCAAAAGGGTATTCTGAGTTATGTTCTAATTACGTTATTCCGAGAATAATGTTCTGGGTGATATTATTTACATAGGGTATTCTAGGGTTATTTGAAGCCATACTGTAGGTGTGTGGTTTTAAAAATATTCTAGGGTTATTTGAAGCCATACTGTAGGTGTGTGGTTTTAAAAATATTTTGAAATTACATGTTTTAAAAGATGAACAACCTAATAACACATAAGCGAGTAATATAAACATATTTTCAGTGTTTTCTTAGAACAAGAATACTTAATTATTTCTGGGTCTTGGTTGAGCTTGTTTGAAAACATATGATTTAAGCATGAATGTTTCTTAAACTCTGCACTTAAAACATGAATGCTTTTAAAAATCGTATGTTCAGATATGGGTATTTCAACGTTCAGTGATGTGGATGAATGTATTTGATTGTCTTTTGACATACGGGAATTCTGTTAATGGTCTTTCAGTTTTGTTCCATAAGACTGCGTACGCATTATGAATAATAATAATAATAATAATAATAATAATAATAATAATAATAATAATAATAATAATAATAATAATAAAGTGATAGGAAGGTTACCATAGGTCAAAATAAGGATCAGCGTGTTTTTAGAGTTTAGACAGTTTGGGTACTTGGAGAGAATGGGGGACTATGGATTATTATTATTATTATTATTATTATTATTATTATTATTATTATTATTATTATCAGAAGATGAACCGTGTTCATATGGAACAAGCCCACAGGGCCATTGACTTGAAATTCAAACTTCCAAAGAATATGGTGTTCATTTGAAAGAATTAAGAGAGGATAATAAAAAAAATACAGAAAGAAGAGATCAGTTATTAAAATACAAGGAGAATTCGCTTGAATCTTTGAGGTTCCAGTTGTACAACATCTTAAGGGACCTCAAGAACTGAGAAGTTGATGGAAAGTGTGTATAATTCAAAAGCATTGGGATGAAAGAGGAGAATGAGGCCAAGAAAATGCTGGTTAGGAGTGAAAGAAGTGTTGGAAAGGAGGGGTCTTAATCCCCAAGAAACAGAGAATGTGTGAGATAAAGAGGCGAGTGGTGGAGTGTGCATTCATTATCTGCTGAGATGCTAATCTTGTGGAAGTTTGTTGTGCAATAGAATGATAATCACTCTCAAAGGAGTTTTCCAGCAATGATAAATCTGTACTTACATTGCTAATATTCATAAAAATCTCGTAATAGCACGAGTCACTAAAATGGTGAAGAAATCCATAATGGTGTTAGTGTAAATATGTATTAATATATATATATATATATATATATATATATATATATATATATATATATATATATATATATATATATACTCGATTCTCCTTCTCAGAAGAAGAATCGAGCAGGTTCTCGAAATCTCTCGTTTTGTATAAATATTTATAACATCTATTTACATTTACACCACTGTGGATTTCTTCACCATTGTTGATATGAATAATAAGGACAGGAACTTATCGCGGACAGTCATCAAATTTCGCAGTGATTTCAGCCATAGCATATTGACCTATCTGATCGAAATCTAAGGATGAGATTGAAGTTATGTGAATGGAAGTACATAACGCATGACCATGGAAGTTCGATAAACAGAGGCATATTACGAAGAAAGATAGAGGTATGTTACGCTGAAAGATCGAGATTAGATAGGTGGAAGTAGTCACTTTACGCACGGTGTTGTTTAAATAGTTGAAGTTATGCTTTGAAGAAAGTTGGGACTATGGACGTTAGACAGATGTAGGCATATCACATAGGAAGATAGAAGAAGTAAAAATGGTGAATTCTACGCAAAAGCATTCAACAACTTATCTCTTCTTAGACTTTCTGAATACATGGCGTAAGGGTTATTGCGGTACATTTTGGTGGTGATCATTTGAAGACTTATGAATGTTGTTGAAACATGATATGTGGTTACTATATACTGTACATGTTTCCAGTATTGCATGTGTTCCTGTTGCCTTGGCGGAGGTATGCACTCTCAGCACTTTCTCGCGTTTATTTGAAGTAATACCAGATTAAATGTCTATCGAGAATGTATTTCTGTACAAAATACAAAAACAAATAGAAATATGTTTTTCATATAACCTACCCAGAAATAAAAAAATAATGAAATTTTGTTAAAATCTTAGGGAATAACATACCAAGAAAAGGTACCCTATGAAGTTCTAAAATTATCGTCACGAAGAAAATAATAGAAAAATAATTTTCTCTCAGATAATTCCAAAACCTCCTCCTGAAAAATTATTCATACGCGTTGTAGTGCATAAACGTGACCTCTCGGGACGTGTCTGGGGCATTTTCTGCCCCCGTTTAATGGTGCCCCAACACGGAATGGTCGAGCAAGGCAGGTAGTCGGTCGCGAGTTGTGGATTATTCTTTTTTTTTTTGTCGAGACATGATTTTTTTTTTATTTTGTTACGGCCGAAGTTCTTTTTAACTGATAAAATCTTTCTTACGGGCAAGGTTTTTCCTTTTTTTTGTATGGTCGAGACATGATTTTATTTTTGTCTGTGTGTTGTGGGCGAAGTCTCTCTCTCTCTCTCTCTCTCATCTCTCTCTCTCTCTCTCTCTCTCTCTCTCTCTCTCTCTGTTTAAAGGGGATTCTTCCTTGGAATCTTTTTAAACCACATCTTGGACGTTTTAGTTGTATCCATAAGCATGTATACTTATCAAGAATTGTAATAGTGATATTGCATATGATTTCGTTGATTCTTACGGGAGAAGTATATACATAGATATGCATATGTATATATAAATATATGTATATATATATACACAGTATATATATATATATATATATATATATATATATATATATATATATATATATATATATATATATATATATTATACGGTATATATATTAGGTTGAAGTAGCTATTTACATAAAATTAATTGAATTCTTGCCCACCAGCCGTGTTCCAATTTATGGCTGAAATCGTTTCTTACGGCTAAATTTTCTCTTACCAACAAATTAATGATTTGAGGGAAATTGAAAATTTTGTTCTTATTGCTAAAAAAAAAAAGACCTTTAAGCAATGTAACTTTTTAAAGTGAAATTCACTTTTCCCCGGCAAACTGGTTGTTTTTGCGGATAAAATTACTTTTTTATCTCTTTTTTTAATCAAATGACTATTTTTAAAGAGCTAATTGGCTTGTTGTCGGGAGAAAATTAGAAATTTGAGCGAAATCGATTCGGTTTTACATGGAAGAGTGATTGTCATGTGACATTAATGGTTTCTTGTGAGCAGAATGATTGTGTTGTGAAGAAAAAACTCCGGCGCATCGAGTTTTCTGTATTGCGTATAATGCTGTAAAGAGCTATCAGCTACCACCGGCCAGCGCTTATAGTTGCTCCCCAGATGCGGTCAAGTGAAGGTGCGTTGCACGCCTCCGGAAAACGCTGCCAGACGCACGATCCACGGCTAACCTTAACCTTAAATAAAATAAAAACTACTGAGGCTAGAGGGTTGCAATTTCGTATGTTTTGATGATTGGAGGGTGGATGATCAACATACCAATTTGCAGCCCTCTAGCCTCAGTAGCTTTTCAGATCTGAAGGCGGACGGAAAAAGTGCGGATGGACAGGCAAAGCCGTCACAATAGTTTTCATTTACAGAAAACTAAAGCGGACAAATTAATTGTGCTTATGAATAAGCATATTGCTTCCCCTGGACAATATTCTTGTTCCAAAGTGACAAGTGGATTGCATCATAGAAACACATGAATTGTTTTTTTTTAGCCTTTTATTGATTGTTTCTTTTGGACAAAATGACTGTAACATTCATTTCTTAAACTTCGACAGTTTTGTGTCGTTAGAACGAAGTACTGTGCTCGTTTCTTTCCGAGTATAAACTTGCATCCTGGCAGATATTCCGCAAAAACGAGAACCACTAATATATATATAAAAAAGAACAAATGATGACTGCTTTTTGCTAAGTTTGGTGACAAGGTCTTGAACCACTAATATAAAGAATATGTATAAAAATTATGGCAACTCTCCGAAGTTTGGTGGAAATTTTGTGAACTATTCCAGAAGTGAAAAGAGACCAGTTACGGGCTGTTCCAGGAGCAGGATCCCGTGCTGGCATAAGACCAGCCTAATCAACTACAACAACAACAACGGAGAAGAGAACAACACACAACAGAACGCAGTGCAGCTGGGTCAACTATGCCCCCCCCCCCCACCCCAAGGGGATATTGACGGAGTACTCCCTGACGTGCGGACCATATCATTAGATTCAAATGGACGAATTAATTGCCGGTTACGAAGATACTGCAGCCTCTCGTTTTCTTTGGCGTTAAATCTCACTCTTTATTACTGTTGCTTTTTTTTTCAATTCTCGATATTCTCTTCTTCAGGCCGGGGTTATATGGGGAAGCTCGAAAACCCCTTTGCATTCGGAAAAGCAACTGTCTCTTTCGCTTGGGTGATTGAAGTGCATTTGAGCCCCAGAACTGCAATATGCATATATTATTATTATTATTATTATTATTATTATTATTATTATTATTATTATTATTATTATTATTATTATTATTATTCAGAAAACGAACCCTGTTCATATGGAACAAGCTCCGTTCTCAGCTACCACTCTGTTGGCCGCGAGTTCGAATCTCCGACCGGCCAATGAAGAATAAGAGGAATTTATTTCTGGTGACAGAATTTCATTTCTCGCTATAATGTGGTTCGGATTCCACAATAAGCTTGTAGGTCCCGTTGCTAAGGTAACCAATTTGGTTCTTAGTCACGTAAAATAAATCTAATCCCTCGGGCCATCCCTAGGAGAGCTGTTAATCAGCTCAGCGGTCTGGTTAAACTAAGATACACTTAACAGGGGCCACTGACTTGAAATTCAAGCTTCCAAAGAATATGGTGCTCATTAGGAAGTAAGAGAAGGTAAAGAGAAATACAGAGAGAAGAGATCTCACTTATTAAAAAGAAAAAAAAAATTATAAATAAATGTCATGTTGCAAAAGCATTATTTTCTTCTGCAGGTTTGCTTTGTTCTGAAACATGACTTGGGTCTTTTAAGAACATATTGAATGAACCTTATAGAGCGAGAGTTGTTTTTCTTCTGATGAATACAGCTGAAGAAATCACGCCTGTCACGAATTCACGTCCATGACTTATTGAATTGGTTGATGACGTAATTGTGCGTAAACACTGACCGGCCCTTTGAAAACAAGTGACCTTTTGTCCACAGCAAGAGAGTGTCAGACGGGCTGCCCCGCACTTTAATCAGGTTCTATTCTTAGTTTTCCTTCTTTTCTTTCTTTCAATCTCCCACTCACTTCAACTACGGGTTCTATTCTATCCCGAATTCTGGAGATTCAGGCTTGATCTTTACCAGAATATTTAGCCGACGAGGAAAATATTCTTAACTGATTTCGTTTGCAAAGCCTGTAACTTTCTATATTTAAATGATCAGGAATGGAATATAAAATTTAGGCCAAAGGCCAAGTGCTGGGACCTTTGAGGTCATTCAGCGCTGAAAGGGAAATTGAATGTAAAAAGGTTGAAAGGTGCAACAGGAGGAAAACCCTGCAGTTGCAATATGAAACAATTGTCAGGAGAAGGATGCAAGTAAGATGGAAGAAAGAGACCTTGAACGGAAGTACAGTAAAAGGAATGACAGGGGTTGCAGCTAGGGGCCGAAGAGACGCTGCAAAGAACCTTAAGCAATGCTTACAGTGCACCGCGTGGGGTACACTGACGGCACTACCGCCCTACAGGTTTAATGATCAGGGTCTTATTGAATGTCTTTCTTCATGGCGCCAGCTGGTTACCCATTACGGACCTAACGCTTGCAGTGGGAATTGGATGGCTGACTGTAGACGGTGTTAAAAGTTTATTACAGCATCCCTTTGACCTCAGCCATTTACTTTTTATCCGATCTCTATAGGCTCTTCATCTAGGGCTATCCAGCCTCTTTAATTTTTACATTACTCCAATTTTCGGCTCATTTATGATTGAATATTTGGGCCACTGTGAAAGCATAGACATGGAATTTAGCGGTTTAGAGCAGTTCCATAATAGTAATAATAATAATAATAATAATAATAATAATAATAATAATAATAATAATAATAGTAATAATAATAATAATAATAATAATAATAATAATAATAATAATAATAATAATAATGGCTACATATAATAATGGTGATGTCGATGAAAACTTACTGACAAGATTCTCCTGAATTTTTTTTTGTAGTGAATTATAGGACTACCGTATGGATTAACAAAAATCATAAGGATTAGGCCTATTTAGCTGTCAAATTGTGCTGTAGATTTTAGTCATTTGAGTTTAACTTAATTATTACCAGTTGTTAAAAATAGCATTAACATAATCATCATATAAATTAACATCTAACGCAGACGCTCTCTATTACAACTCTTATAATAATTATATGAAAATGGTGGTGCAATACACACTTACAGTCAAAGAAATACATTCATGAGGTTTCAACTTCCTAGTGCTCGTACATCAAGTGGATATCAATATATTATATATTAAAATAATAATCGATCGTAATATACTTCCAAGTGGCTTATTTAAATATGACTCGCGCAGCGTAAGCGTCCACAAATAGAAACTTAAGCCCGAACTGTAAGACACTGCTCGTAATGGTGGCTTTTGTTTGGGCGTTACATTTTTTAAACGGTTGGTGGGCGTGTGTCCGTCAGCCTCTATGCAGTCGGGAAGACTGACTCAGGGTTGCCAGACGTCTCCATATTCTATTTCTGTTCATAGCTCTAG
>JANJGK010007409.1:25000-31507 GCA_039081455.1 Macrobrachium rosenbergii | reverse complement strand
TCTCTCTCTCTCTTTCACACAAGGAAAGTAATAAGTTCAAGCCTCTAAACGGAAGAAGATTTGCAACCATTCTTATGAGCACGATGAAACTAGACTCTCTCTCTCTCTCTCTCTCTCTCTCTCTCTCTCTCTCTCTCTCTCTCTCTCTCTCTCTCTCTCTCTCTCTCTCTCTCACACACACACACACACACACACACACAAGAAAAGTAATAAGTTCAAGCCTCTACACGGAAAAAGATTTGCAACCATTCTTATGCGCACGATAAAACTAGACTCTCTCTCTCTCTCTTTCACACAAGGAAAGTAATAAGTTCAAGCCTCTACACAGAAAAAGATTTGCAACCATTCTTATGCGCACGATAAAACTAGATTATTCTCTCTCTCTCTCTCTCTCTCTCTCTCTCTCTCTCTCTCTCTCTCTCTCTCTCTCTCTCTCTCTCTCTCTCTCTCTCTCTGTTGGTCTTAACTGGGTAACTGTTAATTATTCCTATTTGTTGGAATTTTGTTTTTGTATCTAAATTTTATTATACATCATACAAGAAATCAAAATAAAGGTATCTCGGGCAGAACTAAGGTATAGTGCGAGTACGTAACCTACCTACGGTCAGGACTTGCCGTTTTAAACCGTTTCTTACATTGCCGCCTATCTAATAATAATAATAATAATAATTTCAGTAATCATATCTGGGTAGCAAAGAAAGGTTAATCTTAATTTTTAAAAATAAAATCTTGTTTTGTGGCACTCCTTATATGAAAGATTAGTTCGTGATTCTTCATATGTCTGCAGCTATATCTAAAATCATTACAGTGTACAATGCGTACACATCATATTTAATAAAGTTAAAAGGCTTCCTAAATTCTTTTTTCAGTAATTTTCACCAGCAGGCAAAAAGTACACAACATGGGGGAGAAAGGAAAAGTATAATAAACTACAAATAAATAAATATATATATATATATATATATATATATATATATATATATATATATATATATATATAATCAGCCAATAAATCCTGGTGAAAATTAATGAAAAAAATTTATCGCAAAAGATTGCATATACGACACAAAGGCATAAGCACAAGAAAGAAGGGACACACATAAACTACAGATTACATTAATCATAGAAATAAAATAATAAATCACTCCAATCACTTAACGCACTGGGGCATTACACGAAGCTCCGAGCACAATAAAACATTTTTTTCAGGTTCTGCACAATATTTCTTGTTTGTTCGAGCAAAATATTTCAAGGAATAATTTCTGGCCCACCTCAAAATTGTTCCCCCCCCCCCCCCCGTCCCATAGAATCTTTTCGGCACGCTCTACACACTAATTATTACTCGGCACCAGAGAAAAACTCTTTTTCTATTTTCGGCCCACAGAATAGTCATAAAGTCGAATAAAGTCAATAACGAATTTTTAAAAAATTAGATAACATGATATATGAAAAAAATAACTTTTTATAAATAAGATATAAATTTCAGCACAAAAAACAGAATTAAGTCCATTGCTATGAGTCTTTCCTTCCGACCGTCACCATTCCTATTACAACCAAGAAGAGTTGCTCTCTTTATCAGCAAAGCATTTCCAAAATCTATTTCATATCATGAAACTTCGCAAAATTTATACAGCCTTATGCCGCCTCTATTCTATTCTTTCCATAATCCTACCCCTCTCGAGGGTCGACCTATGGTTCCCTGTGGGTTAAGGGCCAGACTATTTTTCCTTCCACATCCGTATAATTTTCCAGAGAGATAAAATTCGATCATTTGAGAAGGATCAGTTTCCTGGCTTTATTGATTTACAAAACCTTATATCGCCTTTATTCTATGCTTTGCTTAATTTTATTTTTTTCTAAGGGTCGACCTACAGTTCCTTGTGGGTGAAGCTAGAGTACTTTTCTTCCAAATCCTTATGATTTTCCCAAGGGAAATAATTCGATCGTTACACGAGAATCGATATCCTTGCTTGATTCAAACGAGTTCAGCTCCTTTTCGCTAAAACCTTTACGGAAGACAAAGAACTGGAGTGTTTTTTATTACAGCCAAATACTCGCGTGTCTACCCGGGAAAGGAAGGTTGCGTTTCGTGTTCGGCCATGCCAACTTGTGGGGACGTGCGTGTACATATTTTTCCCCCCGGCAGGTGTTGGGGAGATATTGATCCACAGGCCCGGGCGGTACCTGTTGCTATCAACAATTCTTGCCCCGAACGGGGACCCCCTTCCTCAAAAGGCACTTGAGGAACGGTTTGATTACCCCATGGTCTGAGTATGGTTATCACGAAAGCCAATTTTATAAGATGCACAGCAACGGCAGATACTTATCGGAATTTATGTTGCAAAAGAGGAACACTGTGAGGATTATGGGGCTATATAATTCTCATTCACACTTGTTGCTCCGTAAAATTCGCATACGAGCCGTGATGTAAGGCGCTTAGCTGCACAGAAAACTCCCTAATACTTGCAACATCAACATTCAGTGCCTATTCGCTGCCAGGTCGTCTTATCACTTCCTTATGTCAAACATGCCACTGGAATTCCTCAAACCATGAAACCAGATTTAAATTCCATTCTTCAAGTAATTTCGTTTTGAGTGTGGGGCAAATATTCAAATAATAAGAAAACAATTGTGTATATATATAAACATTATATATATATATATATATATATATATATATATATATATATATTATATATATATATATATATATATTGAAAAGTGTGCTTTTGCCAGCCGCTCCTAGTGTAATAAAAAATTTTTAGTTTGATAAAATTAGCAGTGGCTGGCATAAGCTCGTTTTTAATACGAATTCTTTAAAAAAAATTGCTATTGTAGAGTTCCTATCTCTCTCTCTCTCTCTCTCTCTCTCTCTCTCTCTCTCTCTCTCTCTCTCTCTCTCTCTCTCTCTCTCTCTCTATATATATATATATATATATATATATATATATATATATATATATATATATATATATATACACACATATATATACATGTGTATATATATATTATAAATATATATATATATATATATATATATATATATATATATATATACACACACATATATATACATGTGTATATATATATTATAAATATATGTATATATATATATATATATATATATATATATATATATATATATATATATATATATATCCAAACGTTTTTCACTATGATGAAATTTAATCTTCCTAAAAGACACAGACACCAGTGGGAGAATATCAGACCTAGCAGAGAAAAATCCCCATTAACAAGCGAATCACTGAACAAGAAGAGAAACCGAGATTATTCTCAATACCTTGTAACATTTACCATCCGACCTTATTATTGAGGTAATACGGGGAACCCGCATTGTACTTTAAATGACCTCTTTTTCTCCTCTTGTTTTCCTTTGGGAAGCTGACTTGGTTTATCATTTCTTAGCTCAACTTATTTATCCTATTCATCGACGTTCATTTTTTCTTTCAGAATAGCAGGTGGTCTTTTAATTAGATGAGCAAAGAACAGCTTGCAGTGGATATAACAAAGCCATTCAAACATAAAAGATGATAAGGCTTAAAAATCTGTTTTGTGTACAGGGGTTTGTATGCATTCATACTTACGAACATACTTACATAAGTATATAAGTATATACACGCACACACGCATATACATATATATATATATATATATATATATATATATATATATATATATATATATATATATATATATATATATATATATATATATATATTATACATATATACACATATATTCATATAAATATATCACTTTATTTACATACCTAAATGTATGAGTGTTTGTGTGTTCAAGAATTAAAAACTATAATCAAAGTGTATTCTGCATCAGTCATAATATCAAAATTGTAGAAATACAATATGTTGTCATTAAAATGACAAGTGACCTTTAATCTAGGCCAGGGCCAGGTATACCTAAAACATCTGCCAATGTTGTTGAATTCTGAGATCTAAATGGAGAAAAAATCTATCGGCTAAAAGTCATGAAAATTAAGAAAAATAAATGGGAAGAAAGAAACTATTAATGCTATTACTAATTAAAAACAGCTAATAAATATAAAGAGAAAACGTAACAGGTAAAACCAATTTTCACGCGATAGAATCTAGCCCACGATAGGAACAAGAAGCAGAGCATTAAAAAAAAAAACAAATGAGAATGAGTCAACATGCAGCTAATAGCATGAACATTACACTTTGGTGGCATAATCATTCCTATACATGTGGCCTCATCAGAAATGTTATCGCATTGTTGAAACAACACTTGTAGACTATTTTACAGCACACACACACTCATCCACATGAATACGTGTCTGGGAAAGATGTTGCTCAGAGATTTTTTGGCCAAATTTATGCACGCTTTTTATAAGATTCTAGACCTGATGTTAATCACAAATATATTGGCGCTGTACAGTCATAGTCTGCAGTAGTAGTAGTAGTAGTAGTAGTAGTAGTAGTAGTAGTAGTAGTAGTAGTAGCTGCATGAGGAGGAGAGGAGAAACTATGCTTTAGTTCTCGCATGCCATACTTTATTCATAACTTGTTGCAACAATAAAATCTATTTTTGCACCAGCACTGATGCACTAGTATTATTATTAGCAATAAATGGTAGCATCACATTAAAATGGGTAGTAAAAGTACAATGAAACAGTAGTAGTAAAGTCGCAGAATTAGCAGTAGTAAGTTAGTTAAGATTACGCAGTTCGCACCAACAGCAATTGCCCGCAACGCTGATACAAAAGAGAACCCCTAACCGCTGCAAATAATCCCTAACCGGAGACGATCATTACTGCCACGCCATAAGAACCCAGCCGCTATAATAGACGAAATAAACCACCGGAAGCAATTCCTTTGAAAGCAAAAGCAGTTCCCCTTTTATTGCCTCGGCCATAAAAATGCTCAACGTGTATAATCTTCCTCCGCCAACGCCATTATCGATTTGCATGGAAATGAGAACAGGGATTAAGCCCTCTACGCTGTTTTTATTGAATGCAGTGGCCGACTTATTTTGCCCAATGTCCAAATAGACGAGAATAAGATTCGAAAGGAGAATAATAGCGGGACTGATTTATAAACCATATTTACACTATATATGTATTGACATATGTGACTATAAATACACACATATATATTTTTTCTTACATGAAACTCCTTTTAAACTTTTTTTTTTTTAGTTTCCTATTTAATATCATTACGGCGTCAATAACCTAGATGTTGCCATGCCAGTTTTAGTAACCAAAAATCAATCAATCGATCAATCAATCGGGACTGATTTATGAAATTTAAGCTGTCAAGCCGAGCATTGGGGCACTTTCGGCCATTCAGAGCTTAAGCTAGTGAAAAGAGGGAACTGGAGTGGTGGGAAAACAAGATAAAAAGAGATCCAAAAAATAAAGGACATTAAGAGCAAGGTTAGGCCCCTAGTTGGAGCCACTTTTGAGCCTTTATCTGTACGTTCATTCCCGCTTCCTTTGTTCAGCCTTGCTGTCCACCCTCTCTAGCTATTACCTCTAAATGCAACTGTGGGTTTCCTCCCGGTTCCACCTTTAGATCTTTATATACTTCAAGTTTATTTTCTAGATCTCTTTATCTTGCTATCCCACGGCTTAACTTCAGTGCTTGACTTGACGGCATCTCACAGAATAAAATCAAAACCAGCAATCTTTCAGAAAACTGGTCTAATACTCCCCTGTGGGTATAAATCTTTGTTGTTTTTTATCCATCCTTATTTTTAATGTGTTTTCGACTGTAGAAAAATTCTTTGGAAAACGTCATCCGAGCACTGCAGGAACATATGACCATAATAAAATATGTACCTGATTACTAAAAAGACAGATTACCTTATACAGTATGCCAAGAAAGAGCATTTATAATAATATCCTGGAATACCTGAAACAAATGCAAGATCCATGAACACGATCAACTAAGTAAATTAAGGTAATTTAGAATGGCATTTGAATGCAATACTGATAATGATCTCACATTCTACCGTGTTGTTGTTTATATATATATATATATCTTTCAAAAGTATTGCGACTGATCAAATCTTTTCATATACCTATTTTAAAATCAATACTAATGGGTAAACTTAGTCTTTATCAGGATAACGATTTTCTTTATAGAAGGAAATCTTTATTATGCAACTCGTAAATATGGTATTTACTAATCTGGCGAGGTATTTCACGTTTGGCTGATAATCACAACAGAAAACAATTTTTCATAATATTTTTCTCATGACCTCGATCGTAACACCTTTCAGCGATTTTGGAGTTTTGAATAATAATGACTTAGACAGCTTTTTCTTTAATATTAATTAACTATAAATGCAGAACAGAATGATTACTGAAAATATTTTACCTGCTTTAAATATGTATGCGTCCAAAAAAAGTTAAGTATAGTTTAGTTTTACCAGACCACTGAGCTGATTAACAGCTCTCCTAGGGCTGGCCCGAAGGATTAGACTTATTTTACGTGGCTAAGAACCAAT
>JANJGK010007409.1:2500-22500 GCA_039081455.1 Macrobrachium rosenbergii | reverse complement strand
CTCTCTCTCTCTCACATATATATTTATGCACACAATATACATACATATATATATATATATATATATATATATATGTGTGTGTGTGTGTGTGTGTGTGTGTGTGTATGTATGCATATAGCCAATATATATGTATGCATGTATGTGTGTATACATATACATATGTGTGTGTGTGAAGGGACAAGATCATCTTCAAACTGCTGAATTAAGGATGACTCCTGGTGCAAGAAATTTACACACACACACACACACACACGTTAAATCCCCTCTCCTTTATTAACATGGAGTGTGAATGTTGAATGTGAATGAAAGATGAAAGGTGGAAGAAGCAGAGATGAACTGTCAGAGTAGTAAATAAAGAGGAGGGCTAGAGAGGAAGAGATAAGTAATGTTACGACGTTGTGAAGTAAGTATATAGACGTATTCTGAGGTGGTTCGGTCATGCGGAGAGAATGGAGGAGTGTGGGTTATGGAAAGGGCGGCAGATTTTGAGCTGGTGGGAGAAAAGGTAGAAAGAGGCTGACGTAATAATAATGAGCCTTCATAATACCTAAACTCAACACCTCTTGATAACACACCGACAAAAGATAAGTCGCTCCTTCCAGGCTTCACACAGGTTTTGCCATCATATAAGGGTCAGATTTACCCCCATTAAATTTTCACAACCATTAAGAATCTAACTCTTCATTCGAACAATAAGTGTTGCGACAAAAAAGTCAGACATACTAAGGGCATATTTTACCATTAAATGATCTTTAGTCATCTTCCATAAGGAAAATCCAAGAATTTCCGGAATTTTGGGGCACTCCATATATTCACCTTATACGCTTTTGTCCCACTTCCAACTTACTCTTTAACTTTCAATCTCAACCAAATCATTTACAATAACCATTTAAGTAATGAAGGCAAATATAATGTTAAAATAAATGACTCCACAGAACTAATTAAAATTAGTTGTACACCTGAATGAGAAAAGTTGATAAAAGCCGACTTGTTTGTTGTATTACTTACAAACCTTGTTTATCCCTTGATTCAAGAGACTGTACTGTATTCATCTTCTTAATCATACAGCCTCATTAATTCTAAATCCCTTGATGTAAATGAAGCATAATTTTTATTCAGTCCCCTCATGAATATTTTCCGTACTCATTCATTAGTAATGCTGTAACTGTCATGATGTGACATGCGTGTGAATCATAATGTGGCCATGATGTAATCATTAGTTGAAAAATTACGCGTACAGAAATTGCTGACGTTGAACACTGTAAAAAAACTGAGTCAGAAAACTGCCAACTAACCTAATACATCTACACGTGTAATATAGTGTGTGCTCGCTGACAGAATATAGAAATAGGATAAAGAACTTATTTGCCGTAATCAATTATACCATGCTCCAAGTTTCGCCAACCCTGGTTAAACTAATAATAATAATAATTTGTGTAATTATCATCCACAATTATATAGAAAAGTGTACTACTATGTAAAAATATATAAAAGCAAAGGCCTTCGAACACCTGAACTGTGTTTCTCATCAGTGTTTCCGTTCAGGTGTTCGAAAGTCTTTGCTTTTATATATTTTTACATAATAATACACGTCTCTATATAATTGTGGATTTTAATTACAAAAATTGTTTTTCACGAGACGGTGAATTTCTAAGCAATAATAATAATATAATAATAATAATAATAATAATAATAATAATAATAATAATAATAATAATAATAATAATAATAATAATAATAGAAACTAGTAGGCTTCCTGATCAGACATAAATTTTTAACTGGATGAATACTAAATCATTCAGCAACGCGGGAGCTGACCAATTCGATACTCAAAGGAGTTAAGCTCTATAGAAAAACGTACCTCTAATATTTAGTGATCAAACATTAATATTCCCCCCGGGAATTCATCTATTCATCATTAATGCAAGAACAAATACATGACTATTTTATAACAATATCTGCACCGTTACTCGGCTGCTAAGCAATCAAACACGCACCCATGACATTTAAAATTTTCTAAATAATTTTAAGAATTTCACAACAGAGAGTGAGTTGCATAAAAAAAAATATGAGAGAAATACGGTTTTCAAGGAAATAAAATATGTTTCTTTTCATCTACTGTCGAGCTTAGGAATTCTCTCCTTATTGCTGTTTTCCTTCCTTAACCCTACTCCTTTTTCGTGCCTTATTCGGGTCTGGGCTAGATAGGGACATTAGGTTGCCATACCACTGGCCTCTTTAATTGGAAATACTATTTAACACATACCTACGGAAAAAATACCATACATACCCCTTGAGCATTTTATAATAACCCTACTCATCTGGCTCACCAATTACAGTAATGGAAAACAGTCATGTTAAGGCTCTTACCCATTCCCATGTATCTTTAATTAGCAAAGTATATTCATCGACAAAAAATAACGTGAAACAGACAGGGAGTTTTACCTGACTATTCACAGAAAAGTAGTCTGGATCGAAGTAGAGTCCATGAAAGACATAATTTATGAGTTCAATAAATTTAGGCTGTCAAGACAAACACTTGGGCACTTTCGTCCATTAAGCGTTTAATGTGAGACTTGGAGTGGTTGGACGGCAAGATATGGAAATCTACAAAATAAAGATGAAGTACAAAGGTTTAAAGGTGGAACTGTGAGAAACCCCACAGTTGCACTAAGAAATAACAGCTAAGAGACGTTGGGCTGCAAGACTGAATAAAGAAAGCGGGAAAGGGGGTCAAGTAAAAGGCTAAAACGTAGATGCAGCTAGGGATCGAAGGGACGCTGCAAACACCCTCTAGTAATGCCAACACTGTACCACGTGGGGTGCACTGACGGCACTAGCCCCTCTGGAGATGAAAGAACTGGCCTGAAGTGTCTTTGAATCATTGTATGATTTACGAATTTATGAAGAACTGGATATTGTACAGAAAATGAATTTTGTATTCTTTGTTAAATATTTTTTTAAAATATTTGGCTTAAGATATTACTTTAATAACAGATTTCCAGTCTTGTACCCAGGCATATGTAGTGAATGCCTGATAGATAGATATAAAAGCACAGAAAAATGGATCAACTGAATATGTAAAACGATGAAAAAAATATATGAAACAATGAAAAAACAAGTAACAAAATAAAGATTTAAAGAAGAAAATAACTTTATTCCAAGAACTTACATCCATGAAAATGGAAAACATTTAATATGGAAACAATATAAAAAAAATAACAAAATAAAAATTTTAAAAAAACCTAATTTCAATCCAACCATTTAGATCCCTACAAAAAAAAATTACTATGGAAACAGCATCAACAACAACTAACTAAATACAAAAATAAAAAAAAATAATTTCACTCCAACAATTTAGACCCATCAAAATAAAAGAACTTTGCATGAAAACATCAAAACAAATAACGAAAAAAGATTTTAAAAGCCTAGTTTCACTCAAACAGTTTCGATCCCTAATATATAAATTTACATAATTATCATAATAATAAAAACCTTAATATGGAAACAACATGAAAATTCGTCTCCTTCCCTTGATGACATTCCACGTTGATGTTTACCTCGGGTAACATCCGAAATCTGCAGACAAAATCCGTTGTTAATCGGCTTGGCTCAAGGATAAAGATGAAGCCATGCTTTGCAATGCGGATGATTGTTTTCGAAGAGAGTACTGTAATCTGATGAGTAAAACAGACTTTCTTATGTGGACTGTTTTCCTTGTTTTCTCTTTACTATATATATGTGTGTATGTGTGTGTGTATATATATATATATATATATATATATATATATATATATATATATATATATATATATATATATATATATATATATTCCCATAAGCAATAAAAAAATGCAGAAGGGAAGCATACTAATGCACAGATGAAGAAAAATAATGGTGCTTGAGTCCTATGTAAGAGAAGTACCAATACATCCAAAAGAAAATATTATGAGAATTAATGTCAGCATCATGACTGTTCACAAAAAGAAATTAATTTTAACAACGAAAGAATATAAAGCAAAGTAAACATTCTTCTGAAAATTAGAAATAAACTAAAGCCCAATTGCAAGTAAATATACAATCTAAATCTAAAACTTCATTAAGGTTCGCTCTCTCTCTCTCTCTCTCTCTCTCTCTCTCTCTCTCTCTCTCAACAAACTTGTTTACCGTTTAATCAAGCCTTCCTTTTTTTATATATCACGACGGAACATCAGCGTATTTACCAGTCCACTCGCGGTTCCTCAAAATTGGATTCTGCATTTTAAATTAGCACGGAAAAGTCACTGATGAGTAACTTTTAATCCTCAATCAAGGTCCCTCAGATGTTGCCGACCATCATTTACGCTTATTTTTCAGTCTAACGAAACGAATCGCGACAAACTTTCTAATGAATAAGACTATTTTCAAGTCTATTTTTCTATTAAAACGAGACGTAATATTTATTTTTTTATCTTTCTCTAACTGCAAATACACTTCTTACATTTTTTTTACACTTGTTTACATTTTTTCTCGAATGAATAAGCATATTTTCAAGGTCTCTTTCTCTATTAAAACGACAGGTAATATTTATTATCATTCTTTGCCTACAAAAGCGAAAGGAGCAGACACATTTTTTTTATATTTGTTTACATTTCTTCTCGAATGAATAAGCATATTTTCAAGGTCTATTTTTCTGTCAAAAGGATATGTAATATTTTTTATCTTTATTTCCCTATGAAAGAAAAAGTAAGTATATTTTTAATGTCTTTCTCTCAGAAAGACAAAAGACTTTTCTACCTGCGTTCCCCATCAAAAGGAAAAGACGAAGTTTTCAAGCTTTATTTATGCAGAAAAGAAAGGGAATATTTCTATTTGCATTCTTATGTAAAAAATAGAAGAGCATAATTTCAATCTGTATCTGAGGGAGAGAGTATATTTTCAATATCTCCAAGTTTTATCGTAGGAGGAAGGCATACCTTCAATGTTTTATTATAAAACAGAAAAATGTCCATTTGAATCGGTTATTATATCAAAAAGAAAATTTTTTTATTCGACCTTTTGATCAAAAGGAGAAGACACGTTTTTAAAGCGAATTTTTATCACAGCAAAATATTTTAATGCCTGTTTATATTCTTAAATATTTATGTTTCATACGGAATATTTTCCAACTCTCACAAGGTGTCTTTCTTTTAGTGATTTTATTATTTACAGCGATCATCGCAAAATGACGATAACTGGCGATAAATGGGATTAAACGCTATTATCATTAAACTGCACAAAATACGCAAATAGGCACAGATTCTTAGCAAATAATCAGCAGTCCTTTTTCAAGCATGTGTAAGGTAAGATATCTAATATAACTACAAACTTGATATATCTGTACCAATGCACCAATACAGCGAAAAATGATAGTAACAACGAGTAAGTTACATGTTCACTAAGCTTTTATATATACTGTATATATGTATATATATATATATATATATATGTATATATACATATATATCTGTAAATGTGTATATGTATATATATATATATATATATATATATATATATATATATATATATATATATATATATATATATATATATATATGTACTGTATATACAGTATATAGCCTATATACACACATATATATGTGTGTGTGAGTGAGCGCGCTTGTGTGTACATTTACTGGACAATAGGAGCTAAAAATGGAAAAACGAATATGCAAGCAATTCGCGATGCTCTTGAAAAAAAAAAAAACCGAAACTATGAACCAAAAAGAGGATTACGGGAACGGAAGGATTGCCCTCTCCAGGGAAATCAAAAAGATGGGATAAGTTACCGGATCACCCAACTGGCGATACAATAATACACTAATACGGGCCAGCGAGGAAGGGGTCAGGTTATAAGCTTGAGCTTGATTGCCAGGTGAAGAGGGGGAGCCTCGAGCCTCTTACAGTCAGCTTTTCCGAGAAAAATTCATTTTTCGACCCTAATCTTTGCAATGTGGACTTCGAAGAAATCCCTTGCCAATAAATAAAGAGACCTCGTTCATTTAAAACTTTATTATTAACTTATCTACCATTACATATATCACCCTGTAATATTAATACCATTAAAATGAATAATGATAATAATAATAGCCACATTTATACCAATACTAATATAAATGAAGTTATTACCATACAATCACGTGTGCAAAAGAAATAGATTTCTGGCTCACATTTGAGCCTGCTGAGTTTGATCCCGGTGGAAGTTAGTAACTTATTACTTATATCACTGTAAAGTAATAATAATAATGATTGTTCATGGTCAATAATTATTGCACTTTAACACCTTTTTATCTATTTATTAATTTAATAATTTATTTTTCCCTTTTAATAAGTTGGATCTCTTCTTTACCTCCTCTTACTTCTTCCTAATGACGCCATATTCTTTGAAAGCTTGAATTTCAAGTCAATGGCCCCTGTGGGCTTGTCATATATGAATAGGGTTCATCTTCTGAATAATAATAATAATAATAATAATAATAATAATAATAATAATAATAATAATAATAATAATATTGTCATTATAACATAATATTGCACTAAATCCAAAGTCCATTCGATCACTAACGACGAACAAAAAGACAAAGAAATCTTAAAGATTATTTTTTTCCTCCATTCCCAATTGATGACCCCAGATGTTTCGTTCTTCTCTTGTAACTTAATATTTCCAGTAAATCCCCTTCAAAGCATACACATCTGGAAAGACTCCTCTCGTTCTCAATCATTCCAAGCATGGCCAAGCTTGCCAACCAAACCCCGCCATTTCTACTATTACTTTTGCATTCAGATCACCCGAACCAGCCACCTAACCCTTTCCATCCAATTGCGTTCTCTTCTCTCTTCCTGTCCACTCAGTGCTTACAACATACATTTTAACCTTCGTAAATTTCCTGTAACTAGAAGTTGTAATCCTTAGGCCAAAAATACTAACAAATTATTGTACATTTTCATATACCCCTCTCCCTCTACTTATACACGCATATGTGTAAGAATCTGTGCGTTAGTTATATAAACACACGCACACGCATATATATATATACAGTATATATATATATATATATATATATATATATATATATATATATATATATATATATATATATATATATATATATATATATATATATATATATATATATATATAAATCAAAGGGAATACTGCTCTGAATTATCACAATTTTTTATAGTTTTCAAGAACCCATATACCCATATACATCAAATGCACATAATGCACACATACATATTATATATGTACATACATATATATATACATATATATATACATACAAATAAATACAGATATCGATAATGCTTACCTTCAACTGGGTTCCAAGAAGTACGAAGTCTCCGAATTAAAAAATCTGTAAAAAAAAAAAATAACTTGCTGAATGTCAGTTCTTGAAACAGACACAGGGAGAATCCAGTCTCCTAAGGCATACATACAAACATACATACATACATGCATATATAATTGCATATATACATACATACATACATACATACAGCAAGAAATTATTGACACAAGCCCGATAACAAGTAAATATTCTAGAGACAAACGTTATGGATAAACTGACCAAAAAATTTACTCTACACCCGTTAACATACATTCATTAGTTCTACGCTTTACTAACACAAATGTAACAACTAATACAAGATTAATAAAAGACATGAAACATTTTAATACAACCAACTACCCTCTGTTATTCGATACTGGTCCCTTCTTCACCTTAGCGTTATTCGAAATCTGCACAAAAGCACAATGACGAGTGACTGCACAGTGCAAAGGAAAGGCAGTCTACCCACTGTTAAGCTTTTTACATTTTACTGAAGCACGGTGGATATACCAGAGCTGTATTTTATTTAGGTTTATTCATTTCTACATGCAATTTGATTCTGTACTTAACAATTATTTGTTTTCTTTTTTTTTTATTTCAATCAAATCTTTTAGTTGTAGCTGCTTCATGATACCAGGGTTTCCGTATCTACTTTCCAATGTAATTCCATAATTCAGTTATCAACTCATTTACATATTATAAAACTCAAATTCAGATATGTAATGACTCTGCACGAGATCATGATGTTAAGTTTAATTCCAAGAGAAGCCAGGTGATAACATTTCAATATGGTACCTGACCCTAGAACAATGGTTCAAGTCTCCAGTCGGCCAATGAAGAATGAGAGGAATTCATTTCTGGTGATAGAAATTCATTTCTCGGTATAATGTGGTTCGGATTCCACCATAAACCGTAGGTCCCGTTGCTAGGTAACCACTTGGTTCTTAGCCACATAAAATAAGTCTAATCCTTCGGGCCAGCCCTAGGAGAGCTGTTAATCAGCTCAGTGGTCTGGTTAAACTAAGGTATACTTAACTTAGAACAATGGTTAGTGGTAAAATTGTACAGGTGCTTAATAGTGTAACACATTCAGGTATCAGAATGAAAGTACTTATAATTGTGACAGCAACAATATCACTGGCGATTTTAACGAGCCATGTCATACCTTTCGGCTGATTTTGAATTTGCTAGTACATGCCTACGGAAATCCCTGTCTGTCATTTATGTATTGCACTGTCTTTTATTGTTCACAATTTTTACCTTTAAACAAAGTTTTGATGATCTGATATGAGCCTGAAGAGTGGCATTAGCCTTGAACCCTGGTTCTATGAACGAGTAATGAAAAATATATTTAGCACCTACTAGTAATTTTTCACCATATGCGAATGCAATTGTAATAACCACAGTACCACCTTAACTTTCTCCACATTTCTGATATGCTTGTCACTACAAAGCCTAAGATCCAAATGAAGAACCAAACGAAGAAATTCTGACGCCCAAGCAGGATTTGAACCTGCACCGTGAACTTTGTAAATCGGGATAAATACAGTTCATGAAAATATAAAATCACTTTTAAGAAGGGAAACCGTGATTCTTATTCTAAATTTGGATTAAATATATGGAGCTTTCAACATAAATATGATTTATCTGTTAGTAATATTATTAGAAGTAAGAAAGATCTCAGTCTTGGTGAAGAAATTGTAATTAGGTCATCACATCAGATAATGGTTATGAGAAGTAGTAATTTAGAGAGATGGTTATCAAGAGATGAATGTGCAGATATCATTAATTACTCGTGTCTGAATTACATGTAACTTCCTTTTAAAGCTAGCGTCTTTTAACACTATCTATTTACACTGTTTTGTATGTTTATATATTTTTTTATCTCATTTTACTTGTCTTAAACTTTGTATCGTACTGTGAAGAGGCGACTCATGAATATATATAAAAATACATTTAAAAAACCCTACCACACAAAACGTTCGAAAGTAACCTGCCCAGTGCCAACCTTACAATTACATACGTATCCGAAAAAAGTGGCCTGCAGATCCCAAATATATTTTTTAGCGTTTGTTCTCAGAACCAAAGTCAGGGGGTTCATGGCACTCTCCAAGCTCTTATAAGATCATTAAAACTTCATCTGAAGGTAAAGGTAGCGAACAATAGAGACAGTGCAATATATACAATGACATACGGTGATTACCGTAGCATGTAGTATTAATTTTAATCAGCCTTTGTAGAAGTTTGCAGAATGGAGGCATGTCTTCCTCTCGGCCCTCTCATAAATCATCGTCATTAACGAATTATGGCTATACTAGTCTAAGCCTAATTAATTGCTAATTATCCAGAAAAAAACTCAGCCTCAGCAATACCGCAAGAAACATGTCTCAAGATCACAGCCGTCCAACCGAGAGCGAACGTAATTAGGCGTCCCATTTTCTTGGATAAATAAGTTGACTCATAATAAATGAAACTACGTAACATAAATGCGCCACACACCTGCTCGTGCTATTCGGGATGACCTATTACAGGTGTTGCTACTCGGTCTGTAAACATCTGCAAAAGAGATAGCCAGTTCACTTTTATCTATTTATTTACCCTCTCATTACTAATAATTATTCATTGCATGATTAGTTTTGTTTATTAGTTGTTATTTTATGGTCATAAGGCATAAGAGGAGGCACTGTTATTCAAAGTTTATATTTATTCTATTCATTTCTTCTTCTTCTTCAGCTCCCTCTTTGCTTTCTTTTAATTTCTTAGCATTACCAAAGCATGTTCCCTAAGAATGTGAGCTCTTTTAGAATAATAATGATAAACATTATTTTGACTGGTGTTTATATGATGATGACGGCGATAATAATAATTAGCCAATTTTTTAATAAAAAGAAAGGCATTTTTGTACAAAAACACATAAATACACAAAAATACACGCACACCTATAAATAATATATATATATATATACATATATATATGTATATATACGTGTATGTATGTATGTATGTATGTATGTGCGCATATATATATATAAATATATATATATATATATATATATATATATATATATATATATATATATATATATATATATATATATATTCACTGTAATCATTTTTCCCTATGGGTAGGGATGTCACCACAAGGATACAGCCTTACGGCTTGTTAATTCTTTTTTTTTCTTTTCTTTTGGGGCGGCGTCCAACAGCATTATTCTAAAAATACTCGCCGTGAACGATGAGCAACTTGTGGATCCACCTCTTCGAAGGAGAAAAGGCGTCAAGTATATATTTACAGTACATATATCATATACTGTACAGTACTATATATATATATATATATATATATATATATATATATATATATATAGTGGCAAGGGTATTCAAAAATGTGAAGAATTTTAGTGGTTAACAGGGCACTGTGGCTACTACCAATACACAAGTAACTGGTAAAAAGTGGCCAATAGATTCTATCTATCTATCTATCTACAGTATATATTTATATATATGTATATATATATATATAATATTTATGTATATATATATATATATATATATATATATAATACAGACATAAATAAACGGCAGATGAAAAATAAATTAAAAATACTAATCTACTTGCCTCTCCGAAAATCACATACGTCATTTTCTACGGGTACTATTACGATCGCTGTTTTGTTGCGTAATTTCCCGCAGTTTCATGAAATTCTGTTCACCCGTTCTTCGCGCACACAGAGAAACAGACAGACACGGATGAACACACAGCCTCCTCCCAACCTAGCTAGCAAATCAAACGCAGCACTAAACAGAAATATTTTGCGGTGCATACGTCCCCAAGCCATAAAATGGAGAGAAACGCTCATTAAGAATGCCATGAACACCTCCACCGCTCTCATGAATCAATGAAAATTACTGAGAGAATCGCTCAGAGTGGAAAACCACAACAGAGAGAAAACAATGGGCTTGTTGTTGGACGCGACGTTGCAATGAGGAGTGGGGTGTGGGTGAGGGGAGAGGGGTGGGGGACTCCCCAGTCATAACTATTCCTGCAACAGAGTTACATTCCACATTCTGTTGCTATTGATTGCCTAATCATTTATGAATCGCTCTCTGGCGGACAACAGCTCTAATTGTAAGCTGTTCTACGCTCCATTCATGACTTTGTGGTCACATCAACTGGAAATCTGTTGCATTTTTCCGCCGTAAGAATACTTGTCCTGTAACCTTAAGGGCCCATGAAAGCAATAAAAACACGAAAAATCCATTAAAATTTTGGATGATGCCTCTGCTGTCAAAGCCCTGAACTGGCCCTATGATTAACAGATCGATTATATTTACTTTTTCTTGGAGTTGGAAGGACCAATGATGACGTTTAACGATGAAAGAAGCCATACATACACCTCAAGATTGTTATCTTCTTGTTTCTTCACTCAGAAGCAGAGGCAGGAGGAGTTTTCACAACTTGACAGCAGAGGGAAAGATGCAAATCCAAGGATCGCTCATTTCCACAAGCTTCGTGAAAAACAGCTATGAAAAATCTCTTGCCTCTTCTCACATATACATCAAAAGCAATGGAAAGCCATCAGTGGCCCCGACATTAGAGCCTTAAGTGGCTATCAAAACAAGTACCTCCCATGGTCGCCAAATCGGAGATCTTCAATAGCCACAAAAACCAAATCCTTTGGAGACCTATAAAAAAAAAAGACCTTAAGGCAGACAAAAAATTCCCCTTTAACTTTTGTGGTTACCGAAATATTAGCCTCTACTGTCTACCAATACAAAAACTATTATGTGGCCACAGAAAGAAAAGCCTTCAGAGGTGGGGAAAAAAATACTGTCAGCCCAAAACAACACCAAAAAAAAAATCTCAACTGATCGCAATAACAAAAGCCCTACTCTTTCCATAACTGTACTTCACTTTTTCCCACTCCCCAGTCTAAATTTCATACCTTCCCCCACCATTCAGCAAAACAACGGCTCTTTTCCATCCGTCACCCCACAACATCTACTGATGAAGGCACAGCAGGAAAGTTTTACATCATATCTAATTTTCGAGAACTGCCAAGCCGTCATCAGCCGTCGAAGCTTACAACGCGCACGGGATGTACAGTAATGTCTTTATTACTCTAGTGCTTATTTTTCTTTTACAAATTTTTGACAATTACGTTTCGCGTGGATTGTAAATCAGCTACCTGACACACCCTTTGTTTTCTGGCGAATCGATACAGCGTTCACTTCCGGTTGCTCTATTATCATTCTAGGCGAGAGAGAGAGAGAGAGAGAGAGAGAGAGAGAGAGAGAGAGAGAGAGAGAGAGAGAGAGAGAGAGTACACCCAACAATTAATCGTTCTTCCAGACAGTAGGGGCTCTTAAGAAAAAATAGCACAATAGGCACAACCATATCCATACTTTAATACAAGAATCTTGGATGCACTCCCGATGCAAAAACACTTCCACATGATTTGCTGCCCCATATACCTACCATTTCCCACTCACTCTCACACTTCCTGAATATTAAATTGAAGTTCTCTATTCCAAAACCTATTTCACGTTACGGAATGTAAAGGAATATAAAATTTAGGCCAAAGGGACCTATAAGGTCAATCAGCGCTGAAAGGAAAATTGAGAGTAAAAAAGATTTTAAAGTCGCATTAGCAGGAAAACCTCACACTTCCACTATGAAACAATTGTTGGGAGAGAGTCGGAAGTAAGATGGAAGACAGAATGTAAACTGAGGTACAGTACAAGTACTGAAAGGGGTCTAAGGAACGCTGCAAAGAACCTTAAGTAATGCCTACAGTGCACCGTGTGAGGTGCATAGACGGCACCGCCCCCCTACGGAGCCTTTCATGTTATGTGTCCAGCGATTTCTAGTGTCTCCCTCTCCTATTCCCATTTATATTCTGAATTATACACTCTTTGCAACAGACTTTCATCTTTCCTTGTCATCAAACTATCTTAAAACAATCTGATCCATCCTCCCATCTACGATAACTTTTTTATGACATATATAATATGTATCTTCATATGTCACACCCTTTCAACTCCTTGTACACCACACATCCTATACAAACAGATCATCTCAGCAGCTCCAACCTTTCGTGTCCCATGTGTATTCCATATCCACACTTTACTTCCATACGAGAGAGTTTGCTCAACAATCTCTTCCCACATTCCCACCAGTCATCCAGAGACACTCCAAGCTTCATCCCAATCTTTTGTGTTCACCTGGCTAGCTTCCGTTATTTACCTATTCTGTTACATCTATCACGCTTCCATCATTCGTTATATTTATTACCAAAGACATACTTGTACACAAATCAACCACTTCATTTTTCCATTTTTCGGGTATCCATTTACCATCATTCAGTTTCTCATGCTACCATTTATTCTACAAAATCCATTCACAGCTCACTTTCCTTATGCATAATTTTCTGTCCATCTGATTTCCACCATGACTCCATCCATAAAGATAATCAAACAGCAATGGAGACATGACACATCACTGTCTCAACCCCACTAATACAGCAAACCAGTCATTCTTACATCTACACATTATAGCACATGTTTCACTTAGCCTATTTGCTCCAAACACCTAATCATCTATACTACAAATCCCCAACAACTTTCAGAAGTTTCAGTACTGACTCCATCATAAGTTTTTTTTAGGTTATGAGTTCAGCATACCACTTTTCTCTCTTATTTCAATTTTCTCAGATAACTGTTTCATAACTAACATTTCACCCACAACCGTACTTAACAGAACGGACCCGGAACACTCTATCTCGCCCACAAATTGAACCCTGGTCCTTTAATCTGGCGAGGCAAGTATCCTAACCACTAAACAACGAGAAGTCCGCCTATCTACAGGTTTGTGTCTCAGATTTATAAATAAAATTCACTGCAAGTTCTCGGAGAAATAATTATTCATCGCAGAGTTTCTACTAAATACCCATAAAGTTGATCCTTAAAAACACTCTAACAGAATTTGGCACCTCTAATATTTAAAGTGCCAAAGAATCCTCATATACTATTGTAATGCTCCAATTAATAAAACTATAAACCCTCGTGAATTAACCTTGTAAGGTCATCGACAAACTGACCTTTGAAACAATGTCAGTGTACTGGATAACCTAAAAATTCTAGATTCCATTCTGATACCAAACAAAAGCCACGTTCAAATGAACAAACGCTCACTCAAATGGGTATAACGGCTATTGTGATAACATTGACCCACTGCACTGACCATACAAAAGGATTAGTTATTTCGAACAATGTGTTGCTATATTTCCATACTCTTTTTGACCTTGAAAAATTTCGACAATTTCGAAGGCAGAGCACTGGGTTCTGAAATAAAAATAAACGCGCAAAACAAAAAAAGCAAAAGCACTACGAGGCAGGAACAAAAGACTCGCAACAAGAACATTCAGCTTTTAACGAACCATTGTTTTTGTCGCGCCACAAAAATGTTCGTTTTTGTCATAAACCGGTACGTTTCTGTAGAAAAAGGAATAATCAATATTTTTCACAATTCCCCCCACCCCTTAACTATCCAATACCCCTTTCAATTGTCAGATCATCGACTTTATACCCTGAATCCGCTTAACAGAATGATTATAAGCGAAAACTTATTCAAATAAACTGATACACTGCCTATTTAACTAACCGCAGCAGTAAACACTATACACGAAGACTAAAATAAATAAATTGATAACATAAACTTATCTGAATAATTGCAACTGCAAACATCTTTATAACGCAGCCATATGCATAACGAAGTGAAACCGGAATTATTTTATAAAGCTGGCCTTGGAAAGGAATCCTGCGAACTCCTGGACCTGGGCTTTAAAACCCAGACTGCGAGATATAGCATCGACAGATGCGTTATCGATACAACGGCTCTCTTCAGAGTGATGCTTCGAAGTCGCTGAAGGTATCAAGAAGGGGTTCACGGACAGTGCTCGCTGTCAAGTTACTTATTAATATGTGGAATCATAAATTTGCTATTTCATGAGAAATTTCGGAAAAATACGTAGGTACTGGTTTTCAAGGTGTGATGTCATGTATTTTTGGAAGGACATAAATAATGTCTTGATGGATACTGTTCAGTACAACAGGCACAGATACTTCTTCTTAACCTTCGTTTCCTATGCGATGATCCTTCTGAGTTCCCTATTCTGGCGCTTTGTCTTATGAATATTCAAGATCCTATGAGGTTCCTATTTTGATACCTTCTCTCATAACTGTTCAAGATACAATGAGTACCCTATTTTGAAGCTTTGTCTTATACCAGGAACCCCACACTATAAAAAAAAACTCCTAGTCGAAGAGGATGGCTGTGATAGACAAACCAATAATAATAATAATAATAATAATAATAATAATAATAATAATAATAATAATAATAATAATAATAATAATAACACCAGAATATATTACTCCATCGTCCAAGGGAAACAAATGCAAAAAAAAAAGCGAATCCTCAAAAGAATTAGGGAGTTTAAGTAAAAGTGGATCATGTAAACTCGACAATGACCTCTTTAAATAATAAGGGCTCCATTGTCTTCGACCCCCAGAAGCCTTGAAGCTCCTTGTCCTCATTGTCTTCATTTCGTACGTGTTACAAGAGTAGTTGTAAACGTACCTCAATTGAAGGTTTGTTATCAGCTAGGGAGACGGAGATACAAAAAGGACGTATTCGGGAGGAAATGCTTGAAAAGCTTCGTAAAGAACACAAACGGTAATAATAATAATAATAATAATAATAATAATAATAATAATAATAATAATAATAATAATAATATTATTATTATTATTATTATTATTATTATTATTATTACTACTACTACTACTACTACTACTATTATTATCATTATTCATAATAAGCAAAAAATGTACTGCAAAAACTGTCAGCAGAGGAAAACAACAATAAAACTGGAAAAGTGCCTAAGCCTTTTGATAAACGCCTCCCATATGATATGCGCAAATATTTAGCACATATTCATATTATTATTGAAATACAAATAAAGCATCTCTCTCTCTCTCTCTCTCTCTCTCTCTCTCTCTCTCTCTCTCTCTCTCTCTCTCTCTCTCTCTCTCTCGTTATCTTTATCTTCCTCGGGCTGCAATTTCCGCATCATTGACAACTGGCGATGCCAAAAACTCGAGGTATCCGAAACCGATAAAAGACGGTTCGGGGTCGAAAGCTTTGTCTTTTCAGAATGGGGAAAATTAGAAGTAAAGATAAAATAGGGAATAAAATCAATAATAATAGATTATGAGATGAATGCTATTAGACTAAACTACTAATTTTTGCCTTGCTTACTACATCAATTTAATTTCCTTTGTATTTTTTTTACACAGAGTACACACACACATACTGCATATACATATAAATATATATGTATTTTATATATATATATAAATATATATAGGCTATATACATACATACACACACACACACACACACACACACACACACACACACACATATATATATATATATATATATATATATATATATATATATATATATATATATATATATATATATATATATATAAACAGGCATGGACACCAACACTGAGGGATATAAAGACTGAACTTCCACCACTCATGTCTAAATTATACTTTATAATCCACCAATTTCCCCTGGTCTCCAGCCTCCTTCCTCATAGTTCTCACCCATTTAGGCATTGGTCTTATAACACTCCTAGTGCCCGAAGACAGCTGGCACTTTCACGTACTATAATACCCGCAGGGGTGGAGATGTTATACGAAGGTCATGTCCAGGCTATCACCATCTCTATTTCATCATTATCTCACTCACATGTAGAACTACCGTGATTTCCCCGTGTGTGTGTGTGTGTGTGTGTGCACTAACGTGATTATTACATATACTAATAAGTACAAACTAAAAATATAAATATTCATAAAATATACAATTTAAGTAGCAAAGGTAGGATAGGAGCAACAGAATGAGGAGCAATATTAACTTTTCTGGGTCAGGTCGGAGAGCCAAGCAATTTAAAAAGTTTCGGAAAGTATCAGCGATCAGTTTTATCGGAGTTTCCGGTTTCTGCAACATTCTGCCTACACGGAAAACATTGTTGTAATGAATTCAAAATAAGTATTATTCTTTTTACCTTCCAGTCCCAATATTTTTTCTTAGTTTTCTTGTTTTCTTATCACAACCCTACTCTTCCCAGACTGGGACATATTACAGCCGATTTATTACTAGATGCTTAATACACCAACCCCGTGTAATCGATATCGGGTCTCTGCCTCGTAAGTCAAGTCGTTAACCACTGAGCTACGGGGACCAAGTGACTATTTACAAAATTTTCCTCACGTAGAGACCAACTACAAGACCCGCTGGCGAAAGCAAAGATCAAAACAATGCGTAAATAGATATAAACCTACGAATAAATAAGTACAAGAATATATGCGCAGCGACTGGATTAAGAACCCAGAGAACTAAAGGTGCGTCCACACTGCAATGTAACATGTCATAACACACGTAGGCAACTTATCGTTTACACATCACAAACAAATTAAATACAATTCATCGGCTTACTGGTTATCCTAACTGGTGCTTCATCCAATCACCCAACTTTGCCACTTACGATCGTCGACTTGTTTTCAACCTGTTTGTGATATGTATGCGATAAGTTCCCAACTTGAGTCCGTGACATGTTTTGTTCGTGACCTGTTTTACAGTGTGGACACGCCATTATCCAATATTGCACAGAACTTAATTGACATTTGTCTCTGTTAGATTTCTGATCTTCTACACCAGTTGTATTGATTTATTCACAACTTTCATTTGTTTTTATTGAACACTTCAGGTCTTCAAGTGTCTTGGTGGTAAGGGCATAAAAATAATAATCATTACATAGATTTGATATGCAAATTAATAATAATAATAATAATAATAATAATAATAATAATAATAATAATTATTATTATTATTATTATTATTATTATTATTATTATTATTATTATTATTATTATTATTATTATTATTATTATTATTATTATAAATTTTTTAGTTCATGAGTCCTTCCCAAGTCATATGACCATTATTGAGAACAGTCTATCACTTGGTATAAAATTTATCCAAAGAAGTAAACCACAAGTAAGAAAAAAATACAAACAACTCCTTTTAATGAGTGTGCTAATAGTAAGCACAAATGAGTTGCAACTGGTATTATTATTATTATTATTATTATTATTATTATTATTATTATTATTATTATTATTTTCAAACTGTGAGACCATTCTAAATACTATTGCTAAAAACGTTTAGTAATAATAATAATAGTAATAATAATTATTAATACCACTTCTATTATTATTATTATTATTACTAAAATTTTTTATATATAAATCGCAAACATTCTGAGAACTACGACGTATAATATTAATAGGGCATCATTACTACCACTACGAATAATAATAACCATAACAACAACAACACCGGAAGCACGAACAACAGTAATAACTCGATTGAAAAGAAGCCTCTGAAACAAAATGCAAGCAAATGCTTTTTACCGGAGAGTATTATACGCTTTGAAGTTTCCGCCGCGGTAATAATGCATTCCTACATGCAGCGAGTTGATTACCATTGAATTCCAAGCGCCGTCATTATGTACGCAGAAGCAAAATTTTTTTTCCTTTTGCAAATTGGTAAATGGAAGAACCCCGACAATCATTATCATAATGATGCGAAAAGCTGATTCAGAAGCAGTTACGAGAGGAGGGAAATAAGACGAAGGTAAAATAACGGAGAGGAATAAGAAAATAAGGAAAAATTTATTACCATTACAATTATTAATAATAAAAATAATAATAATAATAATAATAATAATAATAATAATAATAATAATAATAATAATATAATATAATATAATAATAATAATGATCGACCGATTTATGAAAATTAAGGTGTCAAGCCAAGCACTGGGGCACTTTCGGCCACTAAGAGCATACGACAGTAAAAGGAGAGTTGGAGTGGTTAGACAGCAAGATAAAGAGATCTAGAAAATAAAGGAGATGAGGTACAAGGAATAAAAGGAAGCAAGAATGGAGGTAAAGTAAAAAGCTGAAAACTGAGTGCAGCTAAGAGCCCAAAGGACGCTGCAAACCACCTGTAGTAATGCCTACACTGCACCCCGTAATGTCCATGGATGGCACTGCACCCCTGAGGCGACGAGGAAGTAAAGAGGGGAAAACACCGGAAGAAAACCAAGGCGAAGAAGAAGCGTCGGCCAAGAACACTGGGTAAAAGCCAACAAGTGTAAGACCACGATGCAAAAACAAAGAAATGGAGACGAAGAGGAAAGATATGGGCGAAGAAGATGAAAAAGTTGAATATTACAGAAGGAAAAGGTGAAACAAATAACGCAGAAAAAACGAAGAAGAATATACGGCCAAAAACGCAGAATAAAAATCGAAGAAGGAAAGGAGAACGCCAGGGATGAAAGTGAATAAAAGAGAAAGAATAAGGAGCTAAGACCACGATCGCAGAAGTACAACGAAAGGCCAAAAAAAGAAGAAGAAAAAAATCTTGACCAAATGAAAAAGGAAAATAATCAGCGATTTACACTGTACAAAATTAACAGCAAAAGATTAAAAGTAGGAGTTTGGAGAGGG
>JANJGK010007408.1:0-31509 GCA_039081455.1 Macrobrachium rosenbergii | reverse complement strand
TTTAGTCTTTTTTTAGCATTCTTTCTTTTGTATTTCTTACATTTCTTTTATCTAATTTTAATTTTTGTTTTAATTTCTTGACACATATGCTTTCTGTATAGTTGATGATATTTTTTTGTTAATAGTAATAATTTTTTGTCTTTTCGTTAAATTGTCATTTTTTTTGTTTTAATAACATAATAAAACATTTTTTCTTTTATAATTCATTATTTCTTTATCATCTCCAAGACTATTAATAGTAGTTTTAACATCATCATCAGAATCATTCATGATGTAGTATTTGTTTTTTTTTTCTTTATCATTATCATCCACATATAACCTTTTCTGAATCGCCAAAAACTGACTATACATCCTATTTTTTTTATATATAAAATAAAAAATCTTCTCTTCTAATAACATTCATTCTTTCATTCACCGTTTTATCAAATGTCTACATTATACGCATATAAAAAATATATTTTTTCGTCATTTTCTTTATTTTCTGAAATTTTATATTTGTCATTATTTTCATCATATACTAAATATTTCTTTTTAGTAATTTGTTTATTATTTTGATGATGATGATGATGAGAATGAGGATGTATATTAAAAAAATATTTCTTGTAAAAAAAATAATAACATTTAGTAAAGTTATATCACTCTCATCATCATCATCATTATTATCATTATTTTTTTTCATCATAGTCATTGTTATTATTATTATTATAAAACATATTTCTAACATCAATGAGACAATATGGTTTTATTGATAAAACTTCACTGTAACCTGTATCACGTCCATTTTCCCAGGCAAAAATTATCTATAAGTATTGACCTCATATTTTTATACATTGGAAATTTATCAGTTAAATATTGATGAGATTTTTTTTTTGTATTTATTTTGTGATTCATTACAATGTTTACGATCTAAAATATGATTAAAATATGGAGTAATACCCAATAATAATAAATTTTGCTTTATATAAAAACTTGTTCCAGTAGTCCATAAAATAATGATATTATTAACGTTTACACATTTTATATAATCTAAAAATTGATACATAAATGGACGAGTATATGTAGGTGGAACGTGTTTGATTGTAGAATTTTCTAAGAAATAATCTTCATCGTTTACAGCTATAGTATGATCAAAATCTAATACTATTAATACTGGAGCTAACGAAGATTCTTTATTTATCATTATTTCATCTTGAAAAAATTCATCTTGGGTAAAATCATCATCTTCATCATCATCCTCATTATCATCATTATTATTATTATTATTATTATTATTATTATTATTATTATTATTATTATTATTATTATTATTATTAATATTATCAGTAATAATGTTGTTAGTTTTCTCTTTTACTTTTTCATCGTCACTTTTGTTATTATTATTAAATAAAAATTGATAAATAATTTTTTAATATTATTATTATTAAAAATATATATCTTTTTTTGATGAATTTTATTTATTTAGAAAATTTAATGATTAATTTTAAAGCTATATATCGCGTAAAAAAAAGAATTCATCATCTATAAAAAATTATTATTAATTGGAAAATGGAAAATTTTTAAAATAATATATATAAAATTTTTCTTTCAAAAATAGTTTTTATTTATTTATTTATTATATATATATATATATATATATATATATATATATATATATATATATATATATATATATATATATATATATATATATATATATATATATATATATATATATATATATATATATATATATATATATATATATATATATGATAAAACAAAATATAATAATAGTAAAATAAAAAAAAATTATAAAAAAGGAAAATTATTATTCATGCGAATTCAGCTTAGTTCTTCACGAAACATTGGCTCACGCTGTGTGGAATAAACCTCTTCTATCAGATAAAATATTAAAAATATACGCAGCTCATAAATTCTCAGCTATTAAATCTAAAAAAAAATCAAAACGATTCTTTTTATGAAACAGTTTGTATTAAAAACATTAACATGTCAACTGAAAGAAGAATGATAAATAATATTATTATATCTTTTCTCGCTGAATTAAAATTATCATAATCTTTTTTATTATCCTCACCAAAAATAATGGAATATACAATAGAAAAAGAATATAGAAGATATATAGATTTTAGTCATCCTTTATTGATAAAAAAATTAAATGTATCATGTAATGATTTTTCTGAAATGAATTTTTTGAGTAGAGAAATTGAGATTTTATTTAAAAATTATAGATGTATAAATCTTCAAAATTATACTTTTACTATTCAATATAAAAAGACAATTCATTTTAATAAAATATATTTAACTAAAACATCAACACGAGAATTTTTATTTACCAGTCTTGAGGGTCCTGTACTTTCCGAACCAAAATATGTCATAAATGAAGAAAACGATAATGAAATTCTTGGTTTAGCTTCCTTTTTGGATAGTTCAAATATTGCTATAAAAACTATATATTTAGGAAGGGGATCTACAAAACTATATCAAAGAATATGTCCATATGATTATTCAAAATCTTATTCCTTTATACTTGAATATGAAATCATGAATAATGAAAAAGATGACGAATCAGAAAAAAACTACTTTGAATTGGGATGGCGTTTAAACGGCAGTCTACCAAAGTTTAATGTTATTACTAGAAATCTTATTTTACCAAAATCTAGTAAACCCATACACGCTTTAAATCAAAATGATTACGAAAAAAAAAATTAAACAATATTCAAAATTTTATGGTATTCCCTGTACATTACAATTTTATACTAATCATTTTGTTATTTATAATATAAATTTTTCATTGTCCTATAATCATACATTACCTCCCCAAATTTTATACGTTTTAAAAGATTATAGATTTCTCGTGGAATTTGACTTGTATACTCCGAATAATAACAATTTTAATCATTTGTTGAAACCAAAACCCTCAGTTATTATTGATATTCAAACTTGTACATTAAACGCCATTGAAAGAATAAAACAAATTCAGAGGTTAAGAACGAGTAAAATAGCGTCTTATCTATATGATTATTATATAATTTTTCAAGGAGAAATATTATTTGGAGATGGATGTGGTATTGAAAAAAATATTATTAATAATAATGATAATTCAACTATGACATTAAAACATGGTTCTATATATGAAGTTGTTTTAAATCCCAAAAATAATTCCAATATAATAAGTATAGTAAAAGAATGTTTAGATAAAACAAAACCTAATTCTACAAAAATAATAAATACAATTTATAAACTATTACTACAATGATGTTTTTCCTTTTCTCCTTCCATTATTCTATTTTTACATTATCATCTATTATATTTTTTTCTTCTGTATTTGGACATTTTTTATTTTCAATTTCGTCATCAAGTATTATATTTTTTTGTTCTATATTTGATATTCTAAACATGGGAGATGCATCAACATCAATTCTTGTAATTTTATTGGGAATAAAAGCCATAAAGTCTTTGAACTTCAGTTTTCAGAACCTCATTATTATTACTACTATCTTTAAAAGTTTGCGCTACAACCATATCAAAAGGTATTACATATACAGTGTTGACAATTAATAAAAGTATAAAAATAGAATAAAATAATGTCATTAAAAACAAAACTTTATATACATTTGATCCTCCTAATATTAAAGCTAATATTAAAGGAAGTGTAAATAAAATTATCGCTTTTAAACCCCTTATTTGTTCAAGAGAAGAACAATCCATTTTTTATTTTAACAAAAAAATAAGAAGCGTTTTATATTATGTATTATATTATTATTATTATTATTATTATTACTATTATTATTATTATTATTTTTTTTTATTTAAAGATTAAAGATTAAAGATATATATATATATATATATATATATATATATATATATATATATATATATATATATATATATATATATATATGCAAATTTTTTTAAATAATAATATAGTAGCAGCTTCATGTTTTCTCTTTATTATACAAAAATTTAAAATATATATATATATATATATATATATATATATATATATATATATATATATATATATATATATATATATATATATATATATACATATATATATATATATTATATTGATATAATAAATGAATGATAGAGAAATGAGCAATGATGATGAAGGATTTTATGATGATTTTATTATTATTAATAATGATGATGATATAGAAATAATAAGTAATAATAATAATGAAAGTTTTAATGAAGAAGAACAACAACAACAATATATATATTTAAAAAAATACAAATTTCATCATTCTTTTTTTAATAATAATACTAATAAAAATAATGTTAAAGGTATTATCAATGATAATAATAATAATTGTACATTACACATAGATTATTGTTTTCATCATTGCAACAACAACAATAATAATAATAATGATGATGATTATTATTATGAAGAAGAAGACATAATAATAAATAATAATGATGAAGATGAAAATGATAAAGATTTTTATGATGATTTATATAATAATAATAATAATAATAATAATAATAATAATAATAATAATAATAATAATAATAATAATAATAATAATAATAATAATAATAATAATAATAATAATGACAATTCTAACTCCTCTTTGGTTTCAGAAAAGGATGATAATAATTATAATAATAATGATGTTGATCAAACTTTATTGTTGATGATGATGATGATGACAAAAGAAAAAAAATACAGGACACCACCACTACCATCATCATCATCATTATCATTTCCTTCCCCCTCATCGTCGTCATCAATGGATGAAGTAATACCAGATTTTTGTACCATGAATTTTACGGATAAAATTAAAAAACGTCTTTGTGAAATAAGTAATGAAAAAAAAAACAATTGTTGTTTGTGAAAATCATATTTTTCCGTGGTGTGAAATATGTAATGAACCATATACTTTTTGTAATCATTGCTTAAAACGGTCCAATTTTTGTCCATTTTATCATCATACATATATATAAAAAATAATCTTATTTTAAAATAAAAGCATTTTGAAATTGATGTTTTAATTCTAAAATTTCATTTTTTTTTCGAGATCATTTTCATAATTTGATTTCAACCCAAGTTGTGGAAATGCTAAATCAGAAATTTTATAAGAATGTCTTTTAATATGTAATAAAATGTTTATTTCTAATAAAACTTTACTATGAATAAATATTATTTTTTCTATATATATCCAAAACAAATTTTTTTACTCGTAAAAATAACTTCAATACATAGGATATATAAATATCAAACACTTTATAAATTATATCCAATAAAGGTCGTAATAACTCCTTTATAGAATTATATATATAGGTTGTTTTAATATAATTTCTTTTATATTTTTTAAAAGATTTACGCGAGAAACTTGTATATTTTGTTTTATTTTATCAAATTGCTCATTAATTATTAATTTAAATTTTTTTTAAAGATATAATATTATTATCATAAATATTTATTTTATCATTATACATATTAATCAAAGTTAAAAATTTTGTATCAAAATTAAGGGGGGTAGTTGCGTAATAATAATAATTATTATTATTAAAAAAATATCGTTCTTCATTATCATCATCCCCAAAATAATTTTTTGGGGAAAAGGTTTTGAAATGATAATCATCATCATCATTATAATTTAAATTATCATTATTATTTTCTGCTCCATAATCCTACGATAGAGATAAATCATCACTATTCATTATTTTCTTTTTAATTTATTAAATTGATCTCAAACACAGGATTTTTTTAATTTTGGTAATTTTCTAAATACTGAGCAAAATTTGGTTTATCACAACCTATTCTATGCAAATGACCGCTATGATCATAATTATCTCCCTCACCAAACGCTTTAAGGGCATTACTAGGAATTGGGTTTTTAGCTGGCATATGATTTACCCGTTCCGCTAAAACACCATTCAATGTTTCTTCTTCATCGTCTGAAGTATTATGCATAAATTTTTTAGAAGATTTTGTGATAAATTTGCTTTTTTCTTTAGTGAATCTAGCAACAAGATTTTGATAATACACAGTGGATCCGTGTAATGTCAATGGTGTCATATTGCAAATAGTAGTTAAACTAACAAAACCCAAATTTTGTATATAAACTACATTAGGAGTATCTATTTTATCAATTATAGGTTTAGAAATATTTTTTTACATCAAAAGATAGGGTATGACGTTTTTTTATTACTTTTTACATCTAAAACCTTTTCGGGATACATTTTATGAGCAATGTCATAAACAACTTCATTATTTATATAAGGAATGGGAGCTCCTGTATCATCTTTTAATTCACAATAATAATTTTTCAAAATATCTTCTTCGGATTTTAACACAGCATGTAAATCGTGAAAAGTATCAACATGATGATTATGTATTATTGAATGTTTTGATTTAATATCGTCCATTGTTGGCAATTTATTAAAATCATCTGGTGATGATGCTAATTTACGAGCAGCGTTATCGAGTAATTTAATAGATTTTTTCGAAATGACAACATCGGGTACATTACCAGAAGAAGTTAAATTAGTATTAGAAGCGGTTGAAACGATTTTATGAGAAATAGAAGAAGAATTATCCAAATGTTTCATTATAAATTTAAATGAAGTGCATTCATCTTTACTATTTATATGATCATAAGCGGTAGTAATGGCTTTTCCATGACGATTAATAAACAATATATTTGTACTATGTAATATACATTTTCCATTGAGGGGAGGAATTTTAAGCAATTTATCGTGATCAATTATTCCGCGATATACATAAGTTAAAAGATCATAAAATGAACTAGATATCAACTTTTTATCTTGAATCATAGAAGGGTTTAAAATATACGGTTTTTGTTTATCCAATTTTTTTTTATTATATTGTTTTTCAATAAATCCTTGTAAATTCGCCATGTTTTTGAGGTATGCAATTAATACATTATTAACATCAAATATTCTCATTCCAATTTCTTCGGGTTTTAATGGATCATCTTCAGGATTTTTATAAATTAATGGTTCTCCATTTTGGAATATATTAACATTATAATTATCATCAACGCTGGGAATATAGGCCATGTAATTATCATGATATTTTTTATCATCTTCCTCATCGTCACTGCTACTACTATCATCATGTACCCTGGTAGCTTCTACAAATTCATCATCATCACTTTCAATGTCGGGACTTCTAACAGAAGTGGAAGTAGTAGAAGTAGAAGTAGGGGGTACAGTAAGTGGACTAGGTTTTGGTTTTTTATTTTTGTTTAATTCTTGGACTTTACTGGAATTTCTTTTATAATATCCACAATTAACTACACGGTTTCTTTTCATAAATCGAGAAATTATTTTTGGGTCAGTAACTTCTTCTTCATCAGAATTTATCATACATACTTTTATTCCACTAACTATTTTATCATAACCCATAGCTAAAATTTGCATTATAATTTGACTGTCTGGTAAAATAATAACTCCGGGAGGAAAAGCGACATTTTTGGCAAAATTGTTATTAACATTATGGGGATGTTTTTTTTCATCAATTTCAAAGGATGTAATATCGTGTAGAAATGGACCTAAATTATAAGGTATATTTCCCGAACTCGATGGATTCATTACACAAGATGTGTTATTTAGTGGTTTTATTACATTTTCATATAACAAACCCAATTTAGTAAGTGCAAGGTGAACAAAATTCGTCAAATATTCTTTTGTGTCTATCATTTAAATCTTTACTGTTAAAATCTGTATTAATTTGTGCAAAAGAACGAGCTAAATCAACTTCTACTCCATTTTCTACCAATTGACCGATTAAATGCATTAAAGCACAATTTTCATTTAATTTTTTTGATCTTTCATTTAAAAGTTCTCGCAATTTTTCTTGATCTTCTTTTGAAAGTGAAATTATAACTTGATTAATAATATTTTATTAGTATTATAATTATTAATAATATCAGAAACATTTTGTTGTTGCTGTTGTTGATTTAGTACAGATACATTTGTCGTCGTTGTCTGAGGTGAAAATAATATTGATTGATCTTCCATTTTTTATTTATATATTTTTTTTATATAAAACATAAGACTTTTTTATTTTGGGTAACAATAAAAAAAATGTTGCAATGTGAATTTAATATATTCAAAGATGTTATTAAATATATTCTCAATTTACCTTCTTCATTTTATGATGATAATAATAATAATAATAATAATAATAATAATAATAATAATAATAATAATAATAATAATAATAATAATAATAATAATAATAATAATAATAATAATAATAATGATTTATCTTTAAAAGAAGAATTATTTTTATACAACAACAACAACAACAACAATAATAATAATATGAAACGTTTTAAAAGTAAAAAGGTAGTGATGAGCAGTACTACAAATGAAATGTTATTATTTCAGGCTCCTAGTATATCTCGTACTAGTGACGAATTAATTAAAATTCATCATTATTGTACCAAATGTGTTAAAGAAGGAATTAATATTTTTTGTTAGCTTTTATAAAAAAAAACTTTTATAAAAAAAATATATTGAGGTGGAAAAAGTAAATGGATTTGAATCATTATTTCAATACACATTTTTTAAAAATTTATCATTAATAAAAGTATTGCATAAATACTATCTATTCTTTTATTATTATCATATAATAATAAAGCATAAACAAAATAAAAAAGATTGCACATAATACAAATATTTCTATTATATAACTACAACAATTTAATTTTATATTATTGTCATTATTGTAAATATCATCATCATCATCATTATTATTATATATTGTACATTTTTCAATATTAATAATCATTCTAATTCTTTTATTTAGTTTTTGCTTATAAAATATAAAGGGGTGTTTTTTACATAAAATTTTTTAATTTATTTATATATTTTACTTAACAATTAATATTTTCTATATATATAAAATATAAAAAGATATTATAATCCATAAAAAATCGATATTTTGTATTTATTTTATTTATGCCGAATAATAATATACATATTATAAACATTACTACTATTGCATCCATGATTATATTAGTATTATTATTTATGTTATCATTTTTAATATACATTATGTTATTTTTATATATATAAGACTATTTTTTCATTGTTGATATTTTTAAATATATACTACATTCAATTTATTTTTTTATAAATAAAAAATATATTATTTTATTATATATTTAAAATTTAATATAATAAAAAATAAAATGAAAAGATACATAATATAATTAATATAATACAAAAGATTCATTATTTATGCATTTTTTTTATATTTTGAAGATACGAATAATTTTCTTCTTTTTTAATAATATAATCATTTTATTATTATATATTATTATTTTATTAATAATAATAATAAACTGTAACTTTCTTTAGCATTATCAATAATAGTAATTTTATTATATCAACTCATTATTATTATTATTATTATTATTATTATTATTATTATTATTATTATTATTTTATTATTAATAAAGTTTTTGTAATTCATAAAAATTTTTTTTTCAATATAAAAATATATATATATATATATATATATATATATATATATATATATATATATATATATATATATATATATATATATATATATATATATATATATATATATATATATATATATATATATATATATATATATATATATATATATATATATATATATATATATATATATATATATATATATACATAAAAATAAAATCAAAATATTATTTGATTATATAATTTTATTTAATATATACTGTATATATATATATACAATCCCCCTCCCCGCCCCCTAACCCTCATTATATTTTTTACATTACATGTATATATAAAAAGAGACGTATTAAGTGAGAGGGATTTTATTTTAAAAAATAATGGACGTTACAGGAATACATGCAACGAAAGAGTCAAAAAGAATAATAACAACAACCATAATGCCTAAAATTGATTATTCACTGGAATGTAATACAATCAAAAGTTTTGATTGCTTTAATATGAATTTAAAACCACATATTATTGAAAAATTGGCTTGAATGGGATTGTTTGCCATTAATTTTACTTATACAATACAATGTTACTCTTGTTATATTGAACATAAAATGGACAATGATTATTTATCAATTATGGATTATTTAAATAATAATAATGATAAAGATGATGAACCATTATTATTTTTTCATACACTTTTAAATTCCAACAATTGTACAATGGCTGAAAAAAATTATAATTTATCTTTACAATCAAAACCATTAAAAAGTATGGATTCTTTTCATTGTGAACAAGAAAGATTAGATAGTTTTATAGATTGGCCAATTAAATTCTTAAAACCAACGGATCTCGCTAAAAATGGTTTTTATTATTTGAAATCTTCTGATAGGGTTGCTTGCACTTTTTGTAAAATAATTATTGGTGATTGGACCGAAACGGATGATATAATGGTAGAACACATACGTTTAACGAATAATTATTGTTATTTATTATTATCAAAAACACCACCACTTATTCAAGACATGATTGATATACCAATAACTCTTAGCAATGGAATGATAAAGATTTGGGGAGAAAAAATTTTACCGGAACGAAGAGAAGAAGAGTTTGTATACACAAAGCATCAAATAAATAAAGCTAAAGAATAAAATTTTTTAATTAAAACTTGCCTTTACACAATAGAACCTATTCGCGAAGATATGAGTAATTATGATATTCGTTTAGAAACTTTTCGTGAATGGTCTGTAAGTGACAGAGTAAAACAAACGCCAAAACAATTTGCGAAAGCAGGATTTTTTTTTATAGTGGTGTGAGTGATATTGTACTTTGTTTTCATTGCCTCGGAGGATTGAAAAATTGGCGAGTGAATGATTGTCCTCTAAAGGAACACGTAAAATATTTCCCGGCTTGCTCTTTTATTTTAATGCAATGTTATAATTATGATTTTAGCGGTATTTCCCCTTCTCCTCCTCTGACAATGGATACTAATAATTGGATAGATATTTTACGTTCAATAAAACATAATAATAAAAGGCATGTTGAGTGTATAATGAAAGAAACAAAAAATAATAATACTTTAAATTCTATTGCTTCAAAAATGAAAAATATAAAACATAATAATAATAAAAATATAAAAGATGACGATGATGATATTAATAATAATAACAACAATGATGATGATGAAAATTTATGTCATGTATGTTTAATTAATAAACCCCAAGTTGTTTATTACAAATGTCTACACATGTGTACATGTCTTTGTTGTTTTAATCGATTATATTCTGACAATAATTATTCTCAATTACATTGTTCATTATGTCGTACAAAGGTAATTTCCTTTTCAATACCTTATTATACTTAATAATAATAATAAAATAAAAAAATGGATAATAATAATAGTAATAATCCATTACCTAGTTTTACTGATATCGCTAGAGGTAATTTATTTTGAAATGTTAAAAAATCGTAAAAATGCAAAATATTTTAAAAATATAGTAATAAAAGATATACCATGGGGAACTGTCACGTTTATTCCTCCTAATTTTCCTCAAGAATTTAAAAACTTGTATCCATCAGACTTTTCAGTTGAATTTACTACTTTGGGTTGTAATATCTTAAAATGCTATAAACATAATTACAATAAACCTTGTTTTGGTTCTTCTCCCTTTTTAATTAATAATGTACATTCGGCGTGTAGTGCAGCTTGTTATGGGGTGTTTGAAGAATTCAATCAATTTATTAGAGAAAAATTTGAAATTAAAATTTCAATTTCTCAACAACAACAACCTATTAAAGAATTAGATTTTGAAACATTTTCTATGGAAAAACATCATAATGATGGAACGGGAATAGAAAAAAGTTTTTGTGGAGTTCAACTGGTAAACTTGAAAAGATTTGCCATTTATCCAGCTTCGAGATGGAATAATGATGACGAAGATAAAGATTTTATAATGGAAAAAAGATTTAAAGAAATATCTAGTAATGAACCATTAAAATTGTGTGACATGGCAGGATTAGTAGATTCTCCCCCTCTCACGTGGCATACCGCCAATCAAAATGTTAATTTTAATGAAGAATATTGTAATAGGTTTCGAAAATATTATGATAAAGAAAATGATGAATGTCGTACTTATAAACACAGAACAATGTTGAATTACGTTTTTGGTAATAATGTAGTTAACCAATTTTCTGATGAAGACGCCTTGCTTTTAATGGGCAGTCCTATCGCCTATATTATAAAAACGGCGGTCGGGGGGGAAGACAGTAATAAATTTCCATTAAATCCTTTATATTCAGAAAAAAAGATTTCTCAGAAAAAATTAGAACGCGCTTATTTTCACACTACTCCCGATAAAATTTTTAAACGGATTGATGAAATTAATATAATTGAACCAAAAAAAAATAATTTTTTTTTGTGTCAAATAAAAGAAAATATCGTTACAGAAATTAGTAATGACATTGGAAAACATATTGTAAACATTTTACAATCAATACGCGAAACTATACTAGTGGAGGAAAGTATAATTGTAAGCCCAATTTTAGTAACCTATTTATTGAAATATTATTCACGATCATTTATAAGCAGAATTCTTTTAGCCAAGGGAACTGTACCAACTTCTTTAAATTTAGCTCTATTAATTATAAGAACAGTCGTTGTAGAAATGATTTTAAAAACGATAACCAAGATTCTCGTTTCCTTTTCTCAAATACTTAGTATAATATTTTCAATAGGAATTATTACAATCATTCCCGATGTTTTACTCGCTAGATATAATATTGGGGGTTATAATAGAGAAATTACGCGTGAAAATTTATCAAAACAAAGAACGGGTTTTATTAATAACCTAATTAGAGAAACTTTACAATCTCAACCATTTTCTTCTTCATCATCATCATCATCTCTTTCTCCAGAATTGTCTTATATTTCTATTAATAATAATAATAACATTGATAACAAAAATGATGATAATAATGATAATAATGATACAACATATATAACTCCTCTTATTACACCTGAATACATATATTCTTTATGTCTTTTAAATTTCCATACTACTCATCCAACTGATGTAATAAAAATTGGACATGTAGGTATAGAGCCAGAAGAAGAAAGAGATTTAATTAAAAAATATTTGTCTTGTTTAGAAATTAACAGCGCGGGACAGTATATTTTCATTCATCATGAAGAAGACAAAAAAGAGAATAATAATTTACCAATTATTTCAACACATAATGGCATGATAATACATCGTGATGATGCAACGGAAAAAAAATTATAATATAACAGTTAATTTTGATAATGTACCAGAAATTATTCAAAAAAAGAGTTGATGATATTTCTATTACTTTTGATTACAAAAGTTTAGATGTTTCGCAACGATTAATTACTAATAATTATGATTTATATTTATTATTTACAAGTATATTAATTGCATTTATTTTATGTTTCTTTTTATATTTATCTTGTAAATGTTTTTGTAAAATAAAACTTACATTAATATTTATATCTATATTTATTACTTCATATTTATTTTGGTTTGTTTTATTTAAATCAAATATACATAAATATTCTCCCAGAAAAAAATAAATTTTATTTTTGTATTATTATATATTTTTGGGAATATCGTAACGATAAACATTTCCATTTCCATCAAGAAAAACATTATTTATTGCGTCATATTTTAAATCTACAGTTAAAAGAGATTTGTTTTTTTATTTTAATAATTTTATTTTCTATAATTATAATTTTGCCATCATAGGAAGCTTTTTCACAAAATTCAATTAAATTGGGATGAAGAATCTTAGACATCGCTACTACTACTGTTACTACTGCTGTTGCTTCTTTGTATAATTTTACCATACATTGTATAAATATCTTTTTCTATTTTAGTACAAAGTTTTCTATTTTTTTAAAATTATTTCTATAAAATTATTAAACACAATGGGTTTTCCAACTAAATTTTCCAAAATTTCAATTTGTTCTTGTGGAATTTTTAAACCAACATTATCATTATTTTTTAAATTATAATTATCATCATCATTATCATCGTATTCACATTCTTTATAAAAATTAAAAATTCGTTCAGATTCACTATCTCCTCCCCTTTCAATTGTATTATTATTATTATTATTATTATTATTATTATTATTATTATTATTATTATTATTATTATTACTCTTAATTAATTTAACATGCAAAATGGAGTTTTTTATAGTATTTAATGTTAACATATTAAAAAGTGATTGAGTGTTTTGAATACATTCTTCATTTCCACTACACTTTTAATTTTTTCTATAAAATTATTGATAAAATTTTCCGAATAATTATTTATATGATTTTTTAAAAAAAGTTTTTTTAATACCACCAAATAATCGACATTGTTTTTTCTTTTGTGTATTATTTTTCATTATATAAAATTATTAATAATAAAATTTTATCTTTTATATTTTTTGTTAATTTTTATTATTATTATTATTTTTAATAATTAACAAATCATTATTAAGTTTATAAAAACAAAAAAAAATTAGTTTTATTTATTTAAAAAAAATTTATAAAAATCAAACCTATCTTTTACATTACATAAAAATTACATTTTTCTTTAAATAGTTTTTGTTGTTGAATTTTTTTTACTCTTGGGAGGAGGTTTTGAATCTGTTACCACACTTTCCACAGTGGATTTAGACTTTTTACATTTTTTTACTTCTGATTTTTCCATTTTTCTTTTATTCTCAGATGATGATTGCTTTGTAGTCGACAATTTTTCAGTTTCATCATTTTCTCGTTGCTGCTGCTTCATTTTAATCTCATCCTTTTTTTTATTTTTATTCATTGCTGCTTTTACCATTTTCTTTTTATTATGGTTATTATTAATAATAATCATTTTATTATTTTCATCATCCTTCTTATCCTCTTGTTGATGCTGTTCATCATCATCATTCCCACTCTCTTTATTTTCATTCACATCATCAACTTTTATAATTTTCTTTTTATTATTATTATTATTAATTTCATCATTATTCTCCTACTTTTTCTCATGCTGCTGCTGCTCCATTTTAACCTCTTCTACTTCTTTATTATTATTATTATTATTATTATTATTATTATTATTATTATTATTATTATTATTATTATTATTATTATTATTATTATTATTATTATCATTACTGGTTTGAATAATATTTTTTTCTTCTTTATTAGAAATTGTCGTCATTGTTGTTGTGTAGAATCTTTGTAGAAAATATGAGTACGAAATGAAAATCCTTTCTCTTATATACACATCTTTATTTACATTTTTTATTTTTTAAAAATACTTTTTGATTATATTATTAGTATTATGTTATTGTAAATAAATATTTTTTCTGTGGTTATAAATTTATGACATACCAAAACTCATATACGGTAATTGTATAGTGGAAACCAATTACTATTATTAATTTCATCATTAATAGATGATTCCTCAACTTGTACTTCATGACGATTTTTTTCCTCTTTTTTCTTATCATCATCATCATCATCATCATCATCATCATTATTATTATTATTATAATTTTTTCTTTTCATCGTCGCCTTTTTATTATTATTATTATTAGAGGTAATTTCCAATTCTGATTTGCAAGCAAACAACAAAATTTTATAACAATAAACTATTATTGGAATTAATTTTTGTACTTGTTTAGAATCAGGGAATGTTTTCAAATATAATTGTTGGTTTCCATTTATAAAATTGTATACACATGATATTAATAAATTTTCATCAATTTTTCTTTCATTTTCATTATAGAAAATATTTTGTTTATCATCATCAGATATGATTGCTTCACAAATGAGGTCAATTATTTTTGTAATATTATTTAAATGATTATTTATTTTTTCTTTAAATAAATAACTACCAATCATTTTAAAATTGAATACTAAATTTTTATACTCAAATTTATCATCATCAGTAAGAGTAATAATAATTTCATCTTGTAATGATGATGTTTCGGAAGATGATGATTTTTTATTGTTGAAAAATCTATGTGCGGTTTATTTGTAATTTTATAAAAATTTTGATTACTATTAAAATAAAAGGCTAAATTTAAAATTGTATAAATATCATCATTTATGTCTTTGATTGATGATAACAATTTTGAAGAATTTTTATATGGGAAATTTTCGTGTACAATTTTTAATATATTGAAAAGAGTTAAAGTCTGGGGGGGTGGTGGAATTTCACTTAATAATCTAATTGGATTAGTGGTATAAGACAATAGAGTTTTATCAACATGATAGTTTAAAAACTTTAATTCTGAATTCTTTTCTGACGTACATTTATTATTATTTTTATTAAATAATAATAAAATGTCATTAATAATGCTTTTTTTATATTCTTTCATTTTTTATTTTAAGAAAAAAATCTTTTTAGTTAATAAAATTTCCTTAAATTAAAAAATGGGTTCAATTAAGAATTGTTTTATAAATAGTAAAACAAATCAATTAATTTTAATTTTAGAAGATGGCAATCATTCCGTATGTGAAATTGATGGTAATCGTAATACACCCAATGAATTAGCAGTCATTGAAACTGCTAATAGAATTTTTATATGCAATACTTTTAATACAAATGATTATAGAGAAGGTTGTTTACCTTCAAAATGTTTAAAAGAAGAAGACAATGACAGTGTTTCTGTAAATGTAAGACCTAGATATCTTTTAAATACGCTTATACACATGTTGGAATTGATATTTTCAGATTTTTGTCACCCCTCAATGTTTATTAGAGATAAAGAATTGTGTGTAATACCAGTGTCCCCCGATAAAATTAACAATATTATTACTGATGTTTTAAAACAAACTACGGAGCAAATAACAAATTTAAGTAGTAATAATAATAATAATTCAGAAACAATTTCCACATCTCTTATTTTACAAACTTTTTTAGTGTTTTTAAAAGAATTTCAAGAAAGGGGATTAGAAAAAATGCATAATATTCAAAATAATAATAATAAAATTAAACGAAATATAAATTTGGGGGTGGAATACCAAATAATCAAAATATTTTAAATAGTATTAATAATAATAATGAGGATGATTTGGATGTTTTTGATTATCCAAAATATATAAATGATTGTTCGAGTATTATTCATAATGAAATAGTAAATCATAAACAAGAATTTATTGATAAATTATTATTAAGTAATAATAATACATCTACGGCTTTTATATTAACACAAATTATTAATAATAATAATAATCTTTTACACTCAAGGAATTCTTCTAATCAACCAATGTATTCTAATTTCAATATTATATTCAAAATAATGTTTTCTGCATTGGGGGAAATTTTTAATATTTTGTTTACGCACATTTTATCAAAAACTTCCATGATAAATGCCATGATGGGATCTTTGTATTATGGAATATTTTTACATCAAGTAGGATTATCAGAAAAATATTCTGAATATCTTCAATATCCAATAATGCTAAGGTTAATATATTCTTGTTATAAACATAATGATGATAATAATAACAATAATATAGACAATAAAATGTCTGAAAAATATATTTCAGCAAACTTTCCACAAATTTATAATCAAATAACAAATCGCACAAATCTTATTAATACCAATTATTCTTACGAAGATAATAACAATGATAAAAATTTGGATTTCATTATTAAAACAGCGGAAAAAATAGATTTAAATAATTCAGATTTAATCAACGCTCTATATTACGTTTTAGAAAATCATAGAGAAGGAACTTATGAATACTATTTACTTTTAATTTTTTCTTTTTATATAAAATCGAATGCTTTGAATAACGAAAATATAAATAGAAAAAAATAAGCAATTAAATGTTAAAACATTTATTGAACCTTTTCATAAAGTGTTGACATGTTTTTATTTATTCGTAAATACTATCGAGATAAAACAATTATTTTTACAAAATAATAATAATAATAATAATAATAATAATAATAATAATAATAATAATAATAATAATAATAATAATAATAATAATAATAATAATAATAATAATAATAATAATAATAATAATAATAATAATAATTTTGATATACAACAATTATTAGATTCTTTCAGCATGTTATATTCCAATCATCTTTCATCCTGTCTAAAAACTTTATTATCTTTAATTGCTAAATGTAATATAAGCCATTAAAAAAACTAGCTACAATCAATAAACAGTCTTTGGATGTAAGAAAATAATAAGGATAACACTGCTTGCATTCTAAATTATCTAAATCTTCCTTTATTATTTAATTTTTCAGCTTGAAATTCTTGTTTGGTAAAATCATTTCATTTCCCAACAAATGATGACTGCATTTAAGAAAGTAATAATCAAAACTAATTCTATACGGTTCTGGTACATTTAACGTCATAATTATACTTTATTTTGTATTAACCGTAATTACGTTAAATAGAATTAAAGATAAATCGTTTATCCACAACGAATTTTGTTGGTTATAGTTTGCCAAATTTTTTATTGTTTCATATAACAATGACTTATCATAGGTTTCATTTAAATGATTAACATAATCATCACAAAGATTCTTATTGTAATCATTTCTTTTATTCATACAAATAGAAAAGAATTCTAATAATGATTGTTTAAAAGTTGTTGATTGGCGAATGTGCGTAAAACTTTTATTATGAAAAAAATTATCATTTTTATTATCATTGTAATTTTTCCAGTTAAAGTGATTATAAGAAGGAGAAGCGCATTTTTTACAAATTCTTTCTAAAAGATTTATAACAAGATATTGTCTAAAACTTTTATTATCATTATCATCATCATTAGCAAAACCTAAAATGATATTATATTCCGTTAATATATTACTACATTCCAAACGATAGGTTTTTAAAATAATATTTTCATTCTTTTTTTCAAATATTAAAATTGTTTTAGATGAAAAACTTATACCTATTAAATTACTATTTTTAATGTTTTATCATAAATTGCTAGGTAAAACTTATTTTTTATAATAGAAATAATTTTATCAATATCCAGTTTGTTGTTATTATTATCATTATTACCTATTTGTTCGTCTGATGTTGGTATGATGATATCATCATCTTCATTATTATTATTATTATTATTATTATTATTATTATTATTATTATTGTTATTATTATTATTATTATTATTATTATTATTATTATTATTATTATTATTATTATTATTATTATTATTACCTATTTGTTCATCTAATGTTGGTATGTTATCATCGTTATTATTATTACTTACTTTTTCATTTTCATTTTCATCATTGGAAAACGGCAAGTTTCTTATATAAAAATCTTTATCGGAATAAAAATACCACTATTGTGTATACAACATTATTACAAATTTTTAATTTTATATATATAATATATATATATATATATATATATATATATATATATATATATATATATATATATATATATATATATATATATATATATATATATATATACACCCCCTAATAAAAATCATTTTTAAAAAATATATATATAAAAAATAATATAATAATAATATATAATAAAATTATAATATATAAATACTTATCCCATCCATTATTTTAATGATAAAATTACACACACATAACACATACACTTCACTATTAAAAAAATACTTTACACTATCACTACCACCTTTGTTATTTTACTGTATACCCACCACAACTACCACTATCTTTTATACCCATCACATAAACAATGATGTAATCATATTCCCCTTTCCCCCCACTCTTCTTTCATCTTCTTTTATATATATAATATATATATATATATATATATATATATATATATATATATATATATATATATATATATATATATATTTTTTTTTTTTATTCATAAAATATATAATTAATATTCTTCTTTAAATAAAAATGGATAACAATAAATTTATTTTTATTCAAAATATAAATTGGGAAATTTTTCACAAAGAGAGATTTTTAAGCAATCACTAACATAACAATTTAAACAATTATTCTTTTTTAAATATTTCCAAAGTTTAGTGGGACAATCGGAAAAGTAAATTTTACTTTTAACATTACAAATATCACATTTTATTTTGTTACAACGAGTTTTTCGTTTTAATAAGTAAACTTTTAGATAAAAATATATGTATGTGTTATACATTTTTAATTGTCCAATCAAAAAATTATTATTGTTAAATAAATAATTTTTTATGTAAAATATTGTATCAATATTTAATAAATTAATGTTTAATTTATTTAATTTGTATGTTTCAATTGTAAGATCAACAGTAATATTTTTAATTTTTGTTTGATATTTTAATGGAAGATTCTTTATATTATTATTATTATTATTATTATTATTATTATTATTATTATTATTATTATTATTATTTATTAAATTTCTCATTATTTTTTTATTTTCATATTTATTTTTATTAAAAAAATAAATGAATGAATTTAATAAACATTTAATTTTTTCTACTTTAACAATAATTATTATGTTAATATTATATCATATATTTTATTTATAATAACCCCAAAAAATTACAATGATGATGATGATGATGAACGAGAAAAAATAAATAATAAAGTAGATTATTCAATAATGATGATAACGACTAATAATGAAAATAATAATAATATATTTGAATTATATAAAAAAGAAGATGAGAATGAGGGAGAGAATGATAATGATGTTAATATTTATATAAATATTAAAAATCCGGTATATGATGCGAAAACGTTTAAATTACTTCTTTCACCAAATAATAAATATAAAATACCTAAAACTCAGACAGTCATTCAATCTTGCAGTTTTGGTAAAATAATATACGATCGAGATTTAGAAAAATGGGATTGTTTATGCCATGAACCAAATTATTTTGGTGGTAAGTATTGTCATGAAATTCAAGAAAAATTAATAAAATAATACAAATGTACTAAAGTAGCTCAAGCATCAAACATGTTAAATTTAGATATTTCTACTTTTAACACATTTACTGATGGTGTATGTGTAGAATGTGAATCTAAAAAAACTCAGATTCTAATTATGGATACTTTTTATCCTAAATGCCGAGAAGTTAATCAAGATAATAAATATTTTGAAGATAATAATAATAATAATAATAATAATAATAAAATTTCTATTTTAGGTAAAAATGACCAATGTTTTTATGACGCTCTAAGTCCACATTTATTCAACAGTCCAAATAATATATATATTTCGGGATGTGGATGTGTATGTGATTATTACAATGGTTTCGTTGAATCCTTTTTACCAAATTGTTATAATGAAGAAGGAGAAAAAAATGTAGTTTCAAATGCTTGTATAAAAATTGCAACACCACCTTTATCATCATCATCATCTTTTCATTTAACGGATATTGCTTATCATACTTTACAAAACCATTTAAAACCCGCGCAAGTTCATAGATTTCCTGTTGAAAGATTAAAAACTTTTAATTTATTGTTTCCTAAAGAAGGAGAACTTTTAGTAAAACAACCCAATAATAATGAAAAAACCGAAATTATAAATGAAAATGATTGGTTGAATCGTTGCATTAAACCAAACCGTACGGAACGATTTAGGCAATTAAATTATCCTCATGACACGTGGCCAATTGTACATAAAAAGCATTTAATAAATCAATATAAAAGGAGAAATGAAACGGCTCCCATTTCCGCTTATAGATTAGCTACGGGAAGGGGATTCGAAACGAAACATTGGTATGAAACAACTAATAATCGATTTTTATCAAATGCTGTATGGGGGCACCCAATTATATATACTCATCATTCTGATTCATTATATAAAGGAAAAGTTACTTTAAATCCTTTGGGGGCAATTTATAAACAATATTATGGATTAACAATGGCTACAAAACCCGGAGAAATTGTGCGCTTGGATACTCGTGGTTTTGAACAAGAGAAAAATAATAATAATAATAATAATAATATAGTTGTTATACCTCCTGATTATCAAAATGAAATGATGAACAAGTCTCAAATAATCTATATAACATTACTATATAATTCTTATCAAGTTGAAGATTAATTAATTTTAATAATAAACAATTAAATTATTAATTTGTAAAAAGCCATCCCTCTTTAACACAAAATATCTAGAGAGGTTTTTAATAAATTTTTCATTCTGTATTTGTTTTAAATTAAGTTTAAAGGTTTGGGTTAATGTTTCTATGCCCTGATTATTATTATTTAATAAATAATCGACGACAGAATTGCAATACAGTTCAAATATATTGAGTTTTATTACTGTTTTATATACTTCTGTTATTAATATTTCTAAAATATCTTTGGGAATACTCTCATACTCTTTATATATAAAATTAAAAAATATAAAAGTATTAAACCCAAAATAACAGTCTAGTTTTTTTTTCATTTTCATTGAATTGTAAAATTCCAAAAGGGGGAATATTTTTTTTATTATCATGTTCGTATACACCTATTAACTCGATACACTTTTCGTTTTCTTGATAATATAAAATTCCCTTTAAATCATTTATTATATTTAATTCATCTAAGTCTGTAAACTCTTTTTTTTTTCCTAAGGAAAGATATAAACTGAGTAATTAATAAAATCAATTGGAGGTATATCTCCTTTTTGTTTTATGTTTTTCATAATTGAATGAAACATTTTTTATCTAATATATAAAAAATTTTGTCTTTTATTAAAAATATTTTATTATATTATATATATATATATATATATATATATATATATATATATATATATATATATATATATATATATATATATATATATATATATATATAATAAATAATTTTCTATTTTATATATATATATAATAAAAGAAGCAATGACTGAATTTTTTTTACATTATTTTAAATGATAAAAAAATTTCATTAAAGCAATATTTATATTTTTTTCATAATAAATAAGGGTTGGGTAATAAAACATTTACCATTATAATTAAAGAATTTCCACCATTTGATGAAAAAAAATGTATAAAGGAAAGAGAAAATAATCATAAAAATGAATGTTATTACACACAGAAATGTATTAGCTATTTAATAACTCAACAAAATATTAATGAAAAATTGTTACGGGAAAATAAACATGGAAACATATATTGCACTCTTCACGAAAATCCTCGAACTTCTAAATCACCATCTGGTAAATTATTAATTAATAGTAATCAGTATATATGTTTTTCTTCAAATTGTCCAATTTCACCAAATTTAAGAAATAATAAAATTATTTCTACTAAACAATTATATTTTAAAATTTTTAATGACAAATCATGTATCCCATTTCATCCATCCCTCCTCCCCGTTCGTCTTTCAAATTTTGATAAGGAGGAACAGGGAAAATTGGCAATGAAGATATAGAGGAAATGGAAGCTTTAAGATCAGTGGTTTCAGTAGAAGAAAGTTGTTGCCTATTTTTTAATAATAATGTCGTCGCAATAGCAGTAGTGGTAGTTTGTTGTTGTTGTTGTTGCGGAATGGGAGGAGGAGGAAAAGGTGGTAGTGGTGGTGGTGAGGGACGAGGAGGGGGATGAGACGTTGTTGCCGTTGACGTTAATGATAATCGAAGAGGAGTAATTCTTCTTTCGTTGTTGTTTTGATGATGTATTTTTTTTTATGATGATGAAGATGATGATGATGATGGCGAGGGAGAGGAATGTTTAGATTTTTTAATTCTTTTATGATTGTTCTTATTATTATTATAAAAAAGAAAAATGAATATTGTAATAATAATTATTATTATTATTAAAAAAATAATAGTATTTAGAATAATAAAAACCATTTTTTCAATCTCCTTTTGAGTCATCCATTCTTTCATTAATAAAAAAGATTTCAAGTATGACGAAGATATTTTAGATGAAGTTGTATTAAAAAAGTTTAATACATTAATAATATTTTTTCTTTACTAACAGGAAATTTAATATTTTCATTATTAATATTTTTTTGTTGTTCATCAAAGATGGGTAAGTAAATACCATCTGCTTTTAAATAACACCCTGCTTTTGGATTTATATGAGAAATACCTCATGGAATATCAATAAAAGATTCAGAAATTTCTTTATCTAATGAACAAACCTGAGTGAGTTTAAAGGGATGTAGAGTACTTATAATCCAACCATTTTGAGTTTTTATAATAGTTTTAGGAAATTCTTGTAATATATGACTTTTACAGTTTGTTGATGTAGTATGTTTAAATAAAGTTGTTAAACAACTTGGATGGGTTTGCATTAAAAAAAAAAAAACAGTAGATGGTGTACATAATTTTATAAAATTATTTATAGTACACATATTTAGATCTGATAATTCCGTATAAGATGCTTTAGATTGCTCTACAGCTATATATTTATTATCTAATTCTATCTTTTCACCCACATTTTCTTTATTTAAAAACCAAAAGGAAGTGGCTTTATATAAGAAATATTTTTCTCAAATACATTTTAACGGAATTCGTAATTAAGTATAAAAACATTTTCTTGTTTTTGAATTGAAACAATTTCAGATATAGTATAATATATAGAATTATATTTTGGTAATATAGGGAATATTAAGGAAGGATGTTCAGTATTTTTTAAAATGTTTAAAATCTTTTCAAGTTCTTGGGGTGGTAATAATACTACCGACAATTTTCCATAAAACATTTTGTTAATTTCATCTATAATATTAAAAACATATTCGTGTATAAACTGAACATTTAATTGAATAGTATTTATAGTTTGCGAAAGAATTGTTTCTAGACCTATAGTATCTTTCCAACTCACACTTTTTGTAAAGTATCCATCAAATAACACTTGTAATTTTTCTAATTCCGCTTTAATACTGGATATAATAGAAGTAGTATACTCCTTGTTTTTATTATTACAATCTAATTTTATTTTCTATGATGATGATGAATTATTATTATTAAATGTTATTATATTTCTATATTTACTTTCAATTAATGAATATTCATTATTATTATTAATAAATCCGAGACGGTTCAAAGAATTTTTATATATTTCTTTTGAGTTGTTGATTGAATTTCTTAATACTCCAAGTTTTGTATTATATACTTTACGAATTTCACCCTGTTCATACTGATCTTGATTTATTTCAAAACGAATAATACGTTTATCTATTTCATCGAGGCATAGATTTAAATCATCGGTATTAAATGATAAGAAAGAAAAATATCCATTACTACTGAAAACTACTTCACCTTGATTTTCAAAAAATGTTCCCCAAAAAATTGAATCATTATAGTTATTATTACTATTATTAATATTATTATTATTATTATTATTATTATTATTATTATTATTATTATTATTATTATTATTATTATTATTATTATTATTATTATTATTATTATTATTATTAATAGAAGAATTAGTAATGTTGACTAATAATAGTAATGAAAATAAAAATGAATGGGAGAAGAGTGATTGTATCATGCTATTTTTTTATATATATTAAAAATATTTTATAAAATAATCTATTTCATATATATTTTCATCAAATAAAATAAAATAATATTAAAAATTATTGATAATTAAATTTTTAAAGAACATTCTTATTTTTAAATAATATATAATAAAATATATAAAATATATATATACAGTATACATATAAAAAATAGATATATATATATTAGATTTTTCATAATGAAATATATAAAATAATAAAATGAGAGATATATATATATATATATATATATATATATATATATATATATATATATATATATATATATATATATATATATATATATATATATATATATATATATATATGAAAATAAGAAGGCCCATAAAACACTATTTAAACGTTGAAACCATATATTTCGGGCACTTGTTTCTGTACCCCTGTTCACTGGTAGAATATGGACAGGTGGAAAGTTACAATGGTATATATACAAAAACATGAAGGTGTGGCCTTAGGCCTCCGATGTTAAGAAGGTGGCGTTTCTTAAGAAGGAGGAGATTGACCAAATTCCCTAGTGGTTTTTGGCCTCATTAGCTCCCGTTTGGCGATGGATCTGGCGGTCGCGTTTCTTGGGTCATCTTCTTCAAAAGGGGTCCGAGGATTAAGGTGTCAATGGCGTCCGATTTCCAATGTCCTCCTGACAGGTTCATATTGTTGGTTTGAATCTCTCTAACCATCCCCTCACTGCAGAAGAACAGACCGTTTTAAATCTTGGAGTTTCATTCGCTCTAAAACCTGGTCCCGAGAGTAATCTTAATTTCCTAGTTGCTTTTGATAAACATTTTGCAAAAAACAACTATGACAAGAAAGAGGCATGTCTCAAAGGCATTTTGCTAAATGTCTTGGAGCAAAATAACAACAAAAATTCGCTCCCGAAAAGATTCCAAAATGCATTAGTTAGCTTAAGGAAAAGGGGGGATATCATCATCACAAAATCTGACAAAGACGGGAAAATAGTTCTGTTAGACAAGGAGACATACATCAATAAAGTTCAAGAACTTCTAAACGATGCGGAGACCTACGACAAATTAACGAAAGATCCCACAACAAATATTGCTGCTCAGTTTAACAAATCAGTTAGAACCATAGGGGGCAATAAAAAAGACATAGAATTACTAGAGACATTCAAGGTAATCAACCCCTCTCTCCCCTATTTTTACGGCCTCCCGAAAACACATAAAGATGGGATTCCTTTACGCCCCATAATATCTAGCAGGGGCTCTTTCATGTACAAATTATCAAAATGGCTCGCAGACTTGTTATCACCCTTTCTAGGAACCTTCTCATCCTCCCACGTCAAACATGCAGAAGATTTCATACAAAAATTTAATAGTTTAAACATCCCCTCAAACAACATCAAACTGCTCAGTCTAGACGTCGATTCATTATTTACTAAAGTCCCGATTGCCGACGTGTTGTTTTTCTTAGAGAGGAAGTTACAACCATATGAAGACCATTTTCCTCTTGGCATAGATAAAACTTTAAAACTTATCAACCTCTGTGTAACTAACAACGTGTTTTCTTTCAATGGTAATTTTTACAAACAAAAATTTGGCTGTAGCATGGGAAGTCCCCTATCACCCCTTCTAGCAAACTTGTACATGGAATATTTCGAAACAGAACTTTTGTCGTCTATCAAACCCCATAATATGATCTGGCTTAGATACGTAGATGATATCTTTACTTTCTGGGACAATAGCTGGGGGGACTTTAAGGAATTTTTTAATAGGCTAAATTCGCTAGTTCCGACCATAAAATTTAAAACAGAATGGGAAAAGGACGGAAAACTGCCGTTCCTAGATGTACTGATCATAAGAAAACAGAACAGGTATGCATTTACAGTATATAGAAAACCCACCTTCGCTGTCTCCTACATTCATTTCTTAAGCTACCACGACGTCTCCGTAAAAATCATGGTAGGGTGCAACCTATTCCTCAGAGGACTTAGGATATGTTCAAATGAGTACCTGGATCAAGAATTTAACACGATCCGCCAACACCTAACGCAACTGCTCTATCCACCACACATTATCGAGAGGGCTATTAATAAAGCAAATAAAATATACTACAGAGGTCCCACTCACAACAGACAAATAGATTTCAACAACAAAATAAAGCTTCCATACGATGAAAACATCCAAAAGGCCACCGAGCAACTCAGTTCTAATAATCCTTTCATTTTCCATTATCCCAAATCCATTGGGAGTTCGCTCGTTAACGTATACTTAAAAAACAAAAGGGAAGAAGCCGGAGTTTACAAGATACCGTGTAGTAATTGTCATGACATTTATGTAGGCGAGACAGGTAGATCACTCTCGCAAAGAATAACAGAGCACAAAAGATCAGTACGTTACGCTTCGGAGAGTTCGGGAATTTTCCTACATATTAGAAATACAGGGCATGTCATTAACTGGAGTGGGGCGGAGTTGGTTTTCAAGAGTAGCTGTCCGTACAAAAGAAAGATGCTGGAATCTGCTATCATCAATCAAACCAACAATATGAACCTGTCAGGAGGACATTGGAAATCGGACGCCATTGACACCTTAATCCTCGGACCCCTTTTGAAGAAGATGACCCAAGAAACGCGACCGCCAGATCCATCGCCAAACGGGAGCTAATGAGGCCAAAAACCACTAGGGAATTTGGTCAATCTCCTCCTTCTTAAGAAACGCCACCTCCTTAACATCGGAGGCCTAAGGCCACACCTTCATGTTTTTGTATATATACCATTGTAACTTTCCACCTGTCCATATTCTACCAGTGAACAGGGGCACAGAAACAAGTGCCCGAAATATATGGTTTCAACGTTTAAATAGTGTTTTATGGGCCTTCTTATTTTCATATTACACTGTAGTATTACAGAAAAAGACATTCATATATATATATATATATATATATATATATATATATATATATATATATATATATATATATATATATATATATATATATATGTATATATATATATATATATATATATATATATATATATATATATATATATATATATATATATATATATATATATATATATATATATATATATATATATATATATATATATATATATATATATATATATATATATATATATATATATATATATATATATATATATATATATATATATATATATATATATATATATATATATATATATATATATATATATATATATATATATATATATATATATATATATATATATATATATATATATATATATATATATATATATGTATATATATATATATGTATATATATATATATATATATATATATATATATATATATATATATATATATATATATATATATATATATATATATATATATATATATATTTAATAATAATAATAATGATATTAAGAGAAAGAAGGGGGGAGTAGATGGGGGTATATACTCGTGTTACATGTATAAAAAGTGTCCATGCCGAGGTGAAAATAGATCAAAGTGGTTTGTGAAAGCAGTGTACAAGCATCGTCCAATCACACTACTACTTACTACATTCACCATTATTATTTTATATATAAAAATATATATAAGTAATAACATATATATATATATATATATATATATATATATATATATATATATATATATATATATATATATATAATAATGAACTACTTACAATCACCATCAAACTATTCAAAACTACTGCCACAAAGTTTACAAGACATTCAATCTCATCTAGATGAAGGTGATGTATCACTACCTGTACCAAAATTTGTCATTAGAGAAAAGAAACAAAATGAAGATTATGATGAACAGAGAATTAATGTAGCAGCAGCAGCAGCGAATAATGATAATAATAATTATCAAGAAGATTATGATGAAGAGAGAGTTAATGTAGCAGCAGCAGCAGTGAATAATGTTGATAATAATAATTGTCAAGAAGATTATGATGAAGAGAGAGTTAATGTAGCAGCAGCAGCAACAGTGAATGAAGATTACGATGAGGAGGAAAATGATACAACAACAAATAACGCTTTGACTAACAGTGATGATGTCACTGTCACCACAACGACCGAATCGCGATTTTTACATAGTGAATTTTCACCTTCAGTATTAAAACAAGGTAAGGGACAAATTGTAAAGAAATCGTCTCTTTGGGAAAATGAAGATTTAAACATTTCAACATTATTGTCAAATATAAGAAAACGAGGAGAAGAATCATCAAAAGAAGAATCTTCACTTCATCAATCATCATCATCATCAAGGAAAAGGAAAAGAGAGGAGGGTGAAGATGATGATGCTGTGGATATAGACAGAAAAAAAATGTGCGTGAAAACTGAACACCTATTTAACCTTTTAGGTATGAAAGTTCTTGATGAATCGTCGATTATAATTGACTTTTTTAAAACACTGAATGAGATCACAGGGAATAATTGTGCAAATTTTAGAATTACAAGTGATAATGTAATGAAAGGTAACTGGTTACCTAGTTGCAGTGTAAAAATGCCTCAACAACAACATAAACACGAATGTTTAAACTTGTTCAAATCTTTATATGCTGATATAGGAATTTATAATTGGAATGATTGTAATAACAAGTTGCTTTTTAATCATAATGTTATTTGTTATGATTTGACATACCAATTTTATATTCATTGCCACAGTTTAATTAATGGTAAATGTAAAATTGGATTGATATATAATGATGAAATTCGTCATGACATTATTTTGTCAAATTGTGGATTGGACATTTTTATAAAGGGCTTGAAGATTATTGTAAAAAAACAATACACAGTTTTTACCCGCGCTGTAATTTTTATGCTCTCTTATTTTTAAGGCAAATTTGAGCTGAGTAAATGAACTCATAATAATAATATTCATGAACTAATAATATATATATCTATAATAATCATAAGAAAACATTTTTAAACGTTCAAGTATCTATCTATATCTATCTATCTATCTATTTATAATATAAGAAAAACCTTTCAAATGTTTTATATATAGTTACTTATTATTATATATATAAAAATAAAATGTTAATTATGTTTTACATATAATCTAATAAAAAATATGAAAATTTGCCAAATCTATATTTTACCCCTCTAATTTTTTTGTATTGTACTTTATATATATAAATTTACATTATATATATAAAAGATATAAATTGTTAAAATTTATAAAATTGTTAAATGTTGATACTGCCTGGAAAAGGATTATGAAGAATTGAATGATTGGTTACAAAATTTAAATAAAAAACAATAAAAAAAATGGGGAGGAGAAAATCCATGTAAAACTACAAATGCGGCATTTTATGTTCAACCGAAAGATAGAAATTCCCCCCTCAATCTGTAGAAAAATAAGTCAACAATATTGCGGTGAAGATGAAAAAGATAGAATGGTTTTAATTCATATTCCTGATGATGAATCAAATTTTTTTGCTAGTAATGGCACGCAATTATTGCCTGGAGAATCATATTTTATTTATAAACCATCATCTACACAACAATATAAAAAGTGTAATGAAACTTGGGGATTTTGGAAATATTCTTCCAAAGATCAAAAATGGATTCGTCATTCCAAAGTTCCAGGTGTATATAATGCTGAATTGGACGCTTTTGATCCCTGTCAGCGCGAAGATCCTAATGGAAAATTTTTAATAGATGGTAAAATTGTATTACCTCAAGATATACCCTTAAAATTTACCCCTGAAGATTTTTATTCTACTGATTTTCAATTAAAATGTGAATGTCAATGCAATAGACGTGGTGGATATATATTTAATCCTGCTTTAAGTCTTACAAGTTGTTATAAAGATCCGTGTTTATTAGAATTACCCACCTTTGCGGCCACTAATGGGTTAGATTTTATATCTGGTACTTGTGATTGTGGTGAATATTTTACAAATCTGTTAAATAATCCTAAAAACCCTTGTACAGCTTGTCCATTTGATTCTCCTTTTTACGATTCAAAAAATCACGAATTGACAGTATATTTAAAGTGTTATGATGAATCTTCTTCAAGTACTGGCATTGATTCAAAAAAAAAGATTTGGAATTATACCTTGTTCAGATGATGGTGATAAATTACGTGGGTGTACAAAAGCTATTATTAAAGTTAAACATATTAAAGACCCTGAAAATGTAACGTTTGAGGGAAGGGTAGTAGGGTG